>ML093488.1:87092-158977 GCA_003697995.1 Taxidea taxus jeffersonii | reverse complement strand
GCCTCATTTAAATTTTTAGAGACTTTCCTCTCCACAGAAAGATTCCATGAGCCTATACCAGCATACCTCAACAATACTGGTTCTAGACCACCATAATAAGGCAAGTATTAAAGTCAGTTTTTAAAAATTTCTCAGTGCATATATGTTTACACTATGCTATGGTCTATTAAGTGTGCGGCAGTATTATGTCTAAAAAGAACAATGTACTAATCTTAATGTAAAAATACTTTGTTGCTAAGAAATGCTAACCATCATCCACCCTGAAAATGATTCAAGTCTTAATCTTTCTGCTGGTGGAGGGTCTTGCCTTGATGCTGATAGCTGCTGACTGATAAGCGTGGTGGTTGCTGAAGGCTGGGGTGGCTGTGGCGATTTCTTTCCTTTTTAAAAAATTATTAACATATAATGTATTATTTGTTTCAGAGGTACAGGCCTATGATCTGTAAGTCTTACAAAATACACAGCACTCCCCACAACACATGCCCTCCCCAATGTCCATCGCCCAGCCACCCCATGCTTCCCACTGCCCTCCATTCCAGCAACCCTTAGTCTGCTTCCTGAGATTAAGAGTCTCTTTCAGTTTGTCTCCCTCTCGACTGTTTTGTCTTGTTTTATTTTTTCCTCTTTTCCCCTGTGTGGTTGTGGCAATTTCTTACAACAACAATAAAGTTTTCTAGAACAACTGATTCTTCCCTTCACAAATCATTTCTCTGTAGCAATGCTGTTTGATACTTTGTTTACCAAAGTAGAACTTTCAAAATCGGAATCAATCCTCTAAAACCGTGCCGCTGTTTTATAACTAAGTTTGTGTAATATACTACATCCTTTGTTGTCATCAACAATCTGCACAGCATCTTTACCAGGAGTAGATTTGATCTCAAGAAACCCCCTTTCTTTAACTCATCCATAAGAAAAACTTCTCATCTATTTAAGTTTTATCATGAGATTGCAGCAATTTAGTCACATCTTTAGGCTCTGATTCTAATTCTAGCTCTCTTGCTATTTCTACCACATTTGCAATTACTTCCTCCACTGAAGTCTTTTTTTTTTTAATTTTTTTTTAAGATTTTATTTATTTATTTGACAGACAGAGTTCACAAGTAGGCAGAGAGAGAGAGGAGGAAGCAGGCTGTCCGCAGAGCAGAGAGCCCGATATGGGGCTCGATCCCACGACCCTGGGATCATGACCTGAGCCGAAGGCAGCGGCTTTAACCCACTGAGCCACCCAGGCGCCCCCCTCCACTGAAGTCTTAAACCCTCCAAGTCATCCATGAGGATTGGAATCAATTTTTTTCAAACTCCTATTAATGTTTATATTATGACCTCCCATGAATCACAAATGTTCCTAGTGGCATTTGAATGTTTAATCCTTTCCAGAAGGTTATCAATTTATCTTGTCCGATCCATCAGAGAATCACTATAGCAGTCATTAAGAAATACTTTAAGAAATATATTTCCTGGGGTGCTGGGGTTGCACAGTAGGTTTCAGTTCAGGCTGGAGTCCGCTTGAGATTCTCTCCCAGCCCCACCCCTCCTGCTCATCTGTGAACTCTCTTTCCCTCTCTCTGAAATAAATCTTTAAAAAGTATATATAATTAAATGTATGTATGTATGGGACGCCTGGGGAGCTCATTTAGTTAAGTGTCTGCCTTCGACTCAGGTCATGATCCCAGGATCCTGGGATCGAGTCCCACATTGGGCTCCCTGCTCAGTAGGGAGCCTGCTTCTCCTTCTGCCTGCCATTCCCTCCTGCTTGTGCTTTCTCTCAAATAAATAAATAAAATCTTTTAAAAAATATATTTCTTAAATAATAAAACCTGAGAAGTCAAAACTATTCTTAGATGGGCTGCAGAATGCATGCTGTGTTAGCAGGCATGAAAACATTAATCTTGTTGTACATCTCCATTAGGGCTCTTGGGTGACCAGGTGCACTGCCAATGAGCAGTAACATTTGAAAGGCATCATTTTAATGAACAGTAGGTTTCAACAGTGGGCTTTAAACATTCAATAAACCTTGTAAGCAGATGCACTGTCATCCAGGTTTTGTTGCTCTGTTTATACAGAAGAGGCAGAGTAAATTTAAATTCTTAAGGGCACTAGGATTTTTGGAATGGCCAATGAACATTGGTTTCAACTTTAGTCACCAACTGTATTAACCCCTAACAAGAGAGTCAGCCTGCCCTTCAAAGCCAGGAACTAACTTCTCTCCAGCTATGAAAGTCTTAGATGGCATCTTCTTCCAGTATAAGGCTGTTTCATCTATGTTGAAAATCTGTTATTTAGTGTAGCCACCTTCATGAATTAGCCAGATGTTCTGGATAACTTGCTTTGGCTTCTACATCAGCACTTGCTGCTTCACCTCGTACTTCTATGATAATGGATAAGGCTCCTTTCCTTAAACCCCATGAACCTAACACCACGGACTTCAAACTTTTCTTCTGTAGCTTCCTCACTTTTCTCTGCCTTCATAGAATTGAAGAGAGTTAGGGCCTTGCTCTGGATTAAGCTTTAGCTTAAGGGATAGTTGTAGCTGGTTTGATCTTCTACCCAGACTACTAAAACAGTCTCCCTATCAACAATAAGAATGCTTTGCTTTCATATCATTTGTGTGTTCACTAAAATAGTACTTTCAATTTCCTTCAAGAAATTCTCCTTTGCACTCACAACTTGGCTAACTATTTGGTGCAAGAGCCTAGCTTTTGGCCTATCTTGACTTTCAAAATGCCTTCCTCACTAAGCTTAATTATTTCTAGTTTTTGATTTAAAGTGAGAGACAAGCAAGTCTTCTTTTTCACTTGAGTACTTAGAAGCCACTTTAGGGTTATTAACTGGCCTAAGAGTTGCAACTCAGGGAATAAGGAGGCCCAAGAAGAGGGAGAGAGACAGGGAACAGCCTATTGGTGGGGCAGTCAGAACACACACATTTATCAGTTATGTTCACCATCTTATATGGGCACAGTTTGTCATACTCCAACACAATTAAAATAGTAAAATCAAAGATCACTGATCACAGATCACCACTACAAATATAATAATGAAAAAGTCTGACATAGTGCAAGAATTACCAAAATGTGACAGAGACACAAGTGAATGAATGCTGTTAAAAATAATGGTGCTGACAGATCTGTTCAATGCAGAGTTGCCACAAACCTTCAATTTGTGAAAAACAAAATATTTGCAAAGCACAATAAAATGAAGTATGTCTGTATTTACAAACCAAAATCTCCATCTGGCCCCAACCTATGTAACATTAAAAATAACTAACATTTATTGAGGGTCAAGCACTTATGTGATTAAAAAAAAAAAAAGAAGTCCCACTTTAGGTCACAGTAAAGCATGACAATTACGAGTTCAGGCTCTGAAGGTCAGGTAATTCCAGGTTCGACTATGCTACCTTGAGCCTTATTAACTCAAGCAAGTTCCTTTCCCTTTCTAAGCCTCAGTTTTCTCATCACCCATAAAAATGACATATACCTACCTACTTCATAAAAATGTTCAAGATTCACTGAAATGATGGGAAACATGCTCAACACACTGCCTGACATATAAGAGGCAATAAATATTAACTGGTTGATTCCACTCTCAAATTCATCACCTCCCATTTTTCCCTTTCAATTACTCTATTTTTAGCTATTTATGCGATAACTGAAGATTTCCAACAAAACACCCTGTATTGTTCCCCATCTCCATAACTGTTTTTCTTCCTTCCACCTAGAAGTCCTTCCCCTCTCCAATTCCCCAAAGCATGCAAAGCCAAATTATAATTATGCTTCATGGTCTTAGGTCAAATGCCATTTCTTTCACGAAGCTTTTAAACATTTTACATACTGATAAACGTTTTTTAAAACCATCAAGCATGGGGCGCATGGGTGGCTCAGTGGGTTAAAGCCGCTGCCTTCGGCTCGGGTCATGATCCCAGGGTCGTGGGATCAAGCCTCGCATTGGGCTTTCTGCTCTGCGGACAGCTTGCTTCCTCCTCTCTCTGCCTCTCTGCCTACTTGTGATCTCTGTCTATCAAATAAATAAATAAAATCTTTTAAAAAAAACCATCAAGCATTATTTTCTAATAATAAACAAAAATTCTAAAAGTTCAACAAAAGAAACAAGATTCAAAGTAAAAGAGTATTAGATTAAGGTAGAATGACAATTCTGCAAGGTGGGATTTTCAAGAAATAGACTTCATTACATAACGGAAAAATTTTCCATGCTAGTTAGCTGTAATATAAGAAATAGCTGTATGTCTAACCATAGTGGTTCTCAAAGTATGGCCTCGTCTAACATCATCACCATCACCTAGAAACCTGAGAAACACAAATCTTGGGCCCCAAACTAGACACAGCAAATTGGGAACTAGAGATTAAGACACAATCTGTAGTTGAACAAGTCTCCCAGGTGATTCTGATATACTCCGAAGTTTGAGAAACACAGCCATTCAGTTCCTATAATAAATGGGTATGAAACTAAAACCTGAAATGGATTTTGAAAACCAACATGGAGGGGCGCCTGGGTGGCTCAGTGGGTTAAGGCCTCTGCCTTCAGCTCGGGTCATGATCCCAGGGTCCTGGGATCGAGCCCCGCATTGGGCTCTCTGCTCAGTGGGGAGCCTGCTTCCCCCCTCTCTCTGTCTGCCTCTCGGCCTACTTGTGATCTCTGTCTGTCAAATAAATAAATAAAAAATCTTAAAAAGAAAAAAGAAAAAGAAAACCAACATGGAAACCTATTCACTATACAGAATTGTCAGTATGAACTTATCACTACCAACTATCTTTTAAAAGGAATTAGCTACAAAGTATGTGCTTTACTATGGCTTTGTTCCTCTGCTCCACAATCTTACCACAAACCTCTCCTTATCTCATCACACATATGTATCTAACTTACACATAAGCTTGGATGTTTATGGACAGGATAAAGTACCCTGGAGAACCACGATGCTAATACAATAAGGTCGTAACAGTCAGGAAGGTACTTCTAATAACAAAATCTTGAGTACTAGGTACCGATCACCTTGAACTTCATAAAAATGACAAAAAACAACACTGAGAAACACAAAACATCCAGACATGTTACAGAGAATAGAAGACTAACAAGACTACAGTCACAGTATACACAGTGCCTGAATTAGGACAAAAAAGTAAACTAAAGTTGTTCAGTCATCTTCCTAAACGATAACTAGGGCAACGGAATGGAGGAGATGGGCACAAAGCCCTTGTCCACTGGGTATACATATTGCCCTGCTTTTTAATTTTATAGTTAGGAAGTCTGCAAATAATAATAAAGGGGAAAAGCCAGTCATGGCCATGATTACTGCAGAGTACCATTTAAAAACACTTGAAAGGGGTGCCTGGGTAGCTCAGTTGTTAAGCGTCTTCCTTCGGCTCAGGTCATGATCCCAGGGTCCTGAGATCGAGCCCCCATCAGGCTCCTTGCTCAGTGGGAAGCCTGCTTCTCCCTCTCCCACTCCCCCTGTTTGTGTTCCCTCTCTCTCTGTGTCTCTATCAAATAAATAAAATCTTAAAAAAAAAATAAAAACATTTGACAGTTTACAAAATGCTTTTCAAACCCATCATCTCAGGGGTATGCTCTCTGGAGTAAAAGCTAATGCAGAGGAATTCATGCTTAACACAAAAGACAGGCTGAAAGATCACTCTGGCCATCTCAGAAATTAAGAAGACACTATTCCTCAGATTATTTATGACAATGATTCACTTGGGAAGATGTAGAGCATTGATTAAATAAATGGCATGAAGCTAGGACTCCAGAAATGCCTTTGCAAGAAACTTATAGTTGTCTATAGAGTAGTTTAAATAAAGTATTTTAAGAATGTGATTTGTAGGGGGCACTTGGCTGGTTCAGTTAGTAGAGCATACAACTCTTGATCTCAGGGTTATAAATTTGAGCCCCACACTGGGTGTAAAAATTACTTAAAAATTAAAAAAAAAACACAACAACCTGACATTTGCAAAAAAAAAGAAACAAAATGACTTAAACTTTCAAGAAAGCATATAAAAATCTACCACATTCTCACTAATGGAAAAATATGGATTATGCAAAAGTTCTCAACTCATGAATGTAAACTGAAATATTAAAACACTATTGTGCAGAAATTTTCAGGAATTCAAAAAACTTCTATTAAACATCTAACTAAAAAGAAGCACAAGAGGCCTATGTTGTCTCCCAGTCTATAGAGATATTTATATAATTTTAAAAACCTTTTATATTGCTTTTTAATCACACTGAGCGGGCGCCTGGGTGGCTCACTGGGTTAAAGCCTCTGCCTTCGGCTCAGGTCATGATCTCGGGGTCCTGGGATCGAGCCCCGCATCAGGCTCTCTGTTCAGCCAGGGAGCCTGCTTCCTCCGCACTCTCTCTCTCTGCCTGCCTCTCTGCCTACTTGTGACTGTTAAATAAACAAACAAACAAATAAATAAATATTTTTTTAAAAAAAATAATCACACTGAGCAGTAAAAGCAGTTATTATCCAGGGTGTCTGGGTGGCTCAGTTGGTTAAGCGTCCAACAGCTCAGGTCATGATCTCAGAGTTGTGAGACTGAGTCCTGCATCGTTGGGCTCCACACTGGGCACAGAAGCTGCTTAAAATTCTCTCTCTCTCTCTCTCTCCCTCAGTTACTCCCACCCTTCTCTCTCTCTCAAAAAAAAAAAAAAAAAAAAGGCAGTTAATCCCTGAACAAGATGTTATTAGTCCTTAATTTTTCACCTTTTGTGAAATTAGTATGAGAGATGAGTCTTTGTCACAGAAGCGACTCTGAAGGTAGATCTCTATTAGATGAAAGACAACAGTTTCATATACTTTAATTTCCCCAACGATCTTGCTGAGTTGTCTTTTTTAAACTTTTATTATGAAATTTTCCCTACATCACAAAAGTAGACAGACTGGTACAACAAACTCCCTATCAACTCAGCTTCAATAACCACCAACATTTTGTTCTACTTGCTCCACCTCTCCTCTCTTACAGCACTTGACACTGTAACATCCACCTCTCCAGATATTTTCCCTTACGTTCTGTGACACTGCTTTTCTATTCTCCTCCTCTGACCATGACTTCCATGGTTCACTATCTTCCTATCTACTGCTTACTCAGTTTGGGAAAAACAAAGAATCCAATGGGATTTTCTAACTCTTTAAGATATATTACTTACTGCTTTAGGACTAGGAGCATTTCTTTTTCTAAGTTTATCTCCCATTACCAGCTTCTAGGATAACCACTAAACACTTAAAATTTAAGTTAGGGTGCATCTGGTTGGCTCAGTCCATTAAGTGGCTGGGCCAACTCTTGATTTTGGCTCAGGTCATGATCTCAGGGTCCTAGAATGGAGCCCTGCATCAGGCTCTGTGCTCGGCAGGGAGTGTGCTTAAGACTCTCACTCTCTCTCTCTCTCTAAGAAGTAAATCTTTGAAAAAAAAAATTGAAAAAAAAGATTTGAAAAAAAATTAAAAGTTTAAGTCAGTTAACACAACCCAAGGCATTCAACACTTTTCAGACCCTAGACCTCAAGGCAGATATGCACATAAAACTGCTGAATCTATTGGCACCTGGCTGGCTCAGTCAGAGGAGCATTTGACTCTTGAACTGGGGATCATGAGTTTGAGGCCCACGTTGGGTACAAAGATTACTAAGAAAAATACATAAACTGAAACAAATAATACATTATATATTAATAAACAAACAAACTTAAAAAAAAATAGTGCTGGGGTGCCTGGGTGGCTCAGTCAGTTAAGTGCCTGTCTTGGCTCAGGTCATGCTCTTGAGATCCTGGGATTGAGTTCCTTGGGCTTTGTACTCAGCAGAGAGTCTGCTTGTCCCTCTCCCTGTGCCCCTCCTTCCCTACTGGCCCCCTCATGCTAGCGCTCTCTCTCAAATAAATCTTAAAAAAAATAAATAAGTGCTGAATCTAGGGTAATAGTGAACAGCTGGTACAAATCTCTGCTTCTTCTAACAAAGGCCCAAAAGATACCACAGATCATGATGACCTTCATATATACCCAAAGCTTATATCCCCGCTTTCCTAGAAAAAAAAGTTTAACAGTCCAATGATGGCCCTAGGATTCGGAACTTCCTGCTTTTGGAAAAGTGACAATATATATTTATATTCACTTTCTATAAGCTGAAAGAAGTGCTAGCAATTCAGATATCCTTGTCCTAATCTGGAGAACTGTAGTCAGATGAGCTAAGAGTCCTGAAACATTCATAAATATGTCCTTTCTTACCCTGAGCCCTGAATTTTTTTTTAAGATTTTTTTTTTCTAACTAATCTCTACACCAAAGGTGGAGCTCAAATTCAAAACCCTGAGATCAAGAGTTGCAGGCTCCAGCCACTGAGCCAGCCAGGTGCCTGAGTCCTGAATTTTTTGACCCTCGTTTATTCTTATGGCAGTCTAAACTTTTGTTTTAGTCAAACTAAAATTTTGACTAAAATTAATATTCATTCTCCCTTATCTCTTCTCATATTCTGTAGTAAAGCAAAAAGTGAACTCTTACCTTGTTTCATCCTTGGGTCTGGAGCCATCATCACTCTGTGAAGCACCTTTAACATCAATAAAATTTACATAGAAAATGAGATTCAAAGAGTGTTTTTCACTTTCTTCATAAACATGCAAAGCCTTTCATTAAATACTGTAGAACACACTATAACTTAAATTTCAAGGAAAATGGGATATATGTTCACGTGATTGAAATTAGAAAAGTTTTACCAAAAAGTTGTTCCAATGCTTACTACATGTAAGAGATGTCAATTAGTCAAGGTATTATTACTCATGTCCTACTTATGCCTTTTGAAATGTATGTCTGCTTGATTCTTATTTTTCTCAAGATTTTTATTTTTTTTGTGTTTGTTTGATTCTAATTCAAATCTAATGCTTCAGCTATCTTTTACACTCCAAAAACCTCACAAAAAATTCTGATCACCATCAGAATAATGGATAAAAAATAGATTCTGAAAATAAAAAAACTAGTAACATCTTTCTAATGCAAGGGCCTGGCAAACAACTACAAGAATAGGAAAGGCACCAATTAATCTCAAAGTGGCAAATTAATACCACAAATTTCACATTTTCTTCAAATTTTATTCATGGGAATTATTCTGAAGATTCAGTAAGGGCCTGTGCACTAGAAAAATATTGAAAAGTAGGCACAGTGATTGTCACAAAAATAGTAGGCAGAGAAGGAAAAACTATAAAATGCAGAAACAAGAATTCAAGTTTAACAGTCTACCTCACTGTAAAGAAAAATAGTCCCTTAATACAGTCATAGTTTTAAATAGTAAAATCATAACTGCTATTGCTCCAAGGCATAATTAATGAATAATTTATTTTAAAAATGCTGAATCACCACTACATTATATCACCTCAGGAATGTTGGCAGGTATATCATCTTGTCTAGAAATATTACATTAAAAAAAGTGGGGGCATAAAAGGTACAGCATAAGGAAATATAGTCAGAAGTATTTTACTAGTGTTGTATGGTAATGAAATATTCAGAAAAGACAAATTTTTGGAGATAAAATAGATAAGTGGTTGCCTGGGTTTAGAGGTGAGAACAGAATTTTGTGTAAATAAGTTAAGAGGGATCTTGCCAGGGGGATAAAAATGTTCTGATCCTGATTTACAGTAATGGCTAGATCACTCAATTAAATTACTAAAAATCATTAAATTGTAGACTTGCAATGAGTACATTTTATGAAATATAAAATACACCTCAATAAAACGGTTAAAAATGGTTTTAAAAACGTACAATGAAATGCACTTTAGCTAAAAAGGGCACATTTCAGTTTTACAAGAATTATTTTTAGGGGCACCTGGGTGGCTCATTTGTTAGATGTCTGCCTTCTGCTCAGGTCATGATCCCAGGATCCTGGGATCAAGCCCCGCATCAGGCTCCCTGTTCAGTGGGAAGCCTGCTTCTCCCTCTCTCACTCCCCCTGCTTGTGTTCCCTCTCTTGCTGTGTCTGTCAAATAAATAAATAAAATCTTTAAGAAAAAAAATCCGGGACGCCTGGGCGGCTCAGATGGTTAAGCAGCTGCCTTCGGCTCAGGTCATGATCCCAGTGTCCTGGGATCGAGTCCCACATCGGGCTCCTTGCCTGGCAGGGAGCCTGCTTCTCCCTCTGCCTCTGCCTGCCACTCTGTCTGCCTGTGCTCGCTCTCTCTCTCTCTCTCTCTAACAAATAAATAAATAAATAAAAATCTTAAAAAAAAAAAAATCCTTATTTTTACATAGACTATATTCACCTAAAATAGTTGATTAGACAAATGAAATCAGAAAAGGAAATAAAAATATATAGTGTTACTAAAATCAGACAATTAGTATCCCACCTATCTCAAAAATTAAGAAAGTCATTTGGAATATTCTTTTTAAATCTACCAATAAATGCCGCTTCTAAACTTCTTATATTGCAGAGAAGCATTGTATTTAATCACATGGACTCTGAGGCCAGACTGCCTGGTCTGCATTATAGCTTCATCATGTACTAACTTCATGACTTTAGAAAAGTACACTTAATTTTCCTGTGCTTTTTATTTTACCTCACATACCAAATGGAGACAATAAAGATACCTACACTTCAGGGGCGCCTGGGTGGCTCAGTGGGTTAGGGCCTCTGCCTTCGGCTCAGGTCATGATCTCAGGGTCCTGGGATCGAGCCCCGCATCGGGCCTCTCTGCTCAGCAGAGAGCCTGCTTCCCTTCCTCTCTCTGCCTGCCTCTTTGCCTACTTGTGATCTCTCTCTGTCAAATAAATTAAAAAAAAAAAAAAAAAAAAAGATACCTACTTCACAGAATAGTTGTGAGGATTAAGCATAAATATTTAGAACAGTGCCCAGCACATAAGCCCTCTATAAGTATTAGCTATTACTGTCTCTCAAATTTATTTTTTTTTTAAGATTTTATTAATTTACTTGACAGAGATCACAAGTAGGCAGAGAGGGAGAGAAGGAAGCAGTCTCCCTGCTGAGCAGAGAGCCCGATGCAGGACTCAATCCCAGGACCCTGAGATCGTGACCTGAGCCGAAGGCAGAGGCCTGACCCACTGAGCCACCCAGGAGCCCTCAAATTTACATTTCATCAGAAAATATAGACAAGGGCCATTTTGTTCAATCTTTTATTTCACTTCAATACAGAGGTGAAGACATAACTATGAACTGTATAGCATAAATTAAATAGACCTAATCTTGTGCTCCCAGAAAATAGTTTTTTTTAAAAGGCACAAAATATCTGACACTTAAACAATGAATGTCCAAGAAGGAAACAATGACCATACTTAAGGTTTGCGTTTTACAAATGTATTGTTCTTTTAAAGCATTCCTACTCCAAATTTCCTTAACAAAAAATGATCGTTTTTCTAAATGCACACATATTACCCACAGGACACTTTGGAAAAACATCTACAAAGATCTCTTCTATTTAGTGAGCTACCCAAAAGGGCTTTCCTGCCACAAAATAACTAGCTGGTAGATGAAGCTATTTAACGCACTGTTGTATTTCCTGGGTGCCTAGCAATCTTAAAAGCCAAACAAACAAGTGAACTGATATTAGAGCAGGAACAGGGTGCAGTAAGCAAATATGAGGGGAAAAAAAAAAGGTTATCCTGATGGCTATTATCAGCTCTGAGATGGATCAGAAACAAAGGTCTGGGATCCTCTAAAGGAGCTGAAGTGTTCCCAGGTATGTAGCACATTCTGGCACTACCAGAAGCAAAAGAAACTTTCTCTGGGGCAATTAATCCCCAATTTAGGCCCCTAAGATTCCCAAAGACTACAATAAAAAAAAAACAACTGGCAATCAAAGAGTAGCAAACATGTAAGAAAACAAGCCTCAAGGAAGGAGAGACATAAAAGCATACCCCCAAAGATTTCTGATACTGGAATTTTTTCATATATATATATATATGAATTTTCAAATAGAGAACATAAAAAAAAAACTGTACCAAAAGAAAATTATTAAGGAAAAAACAAGAAACTATCAAACAAGCACCAGCAATTCCATTCCTAGGAATATACCCAAGAGAAATGAAAATATATGCACAAAGAAACTTGCACATAAATGTTTATAGCATCATTATTTATGACTTATTAATAGGCAAAGGTGGAAAAATAAGTCACATGTCCACCAGTGCATGAAAAGGATAAACAAACTGGCATATACATACAATGAAATATTATTCAGCCACAAAAAAGGAAGTACTGATACATGCTTCAACTTGATAAACCTCAAAAACAATATGCTAAGAATCTAGATACAAAAGGTCACATACTATATGATTTCTTCTTTATAATATATCCAGAATAGGCAAATCCACAGAGACAGAAAGCAGATTAGTGTTTACCAGGTGGCTGGGGTGGGGAGGCAGAGGGGGAGATCGGGAGTGATTATAGAATGGACAATGGTTTATTTTTCTGGGGTAATGACAAAGTTTTGAAATTAGAGGTGGTGGATACTAATTATGAATACAATAAATGCCACTGAATTTTATTACTTTATAATGTCAATTGTATGTTGTATAATTTCACCTCAATTAAAATCACAACAAAAAAGGGTCATATTTGAGGAACAATAAATGCTATAAAGCTGAAAATGCACATATCAATATGTACCAACAATTCCATTCCCAAGTATACATCCTACACAGACTCTTCAACCTGTGTACCAAGAGACATATAAATGTATAAATGCAGAAATATTCAATCTATGACTATCTATAATGACAAAAAACTAGAAAGAAACCAAATGTCTTTTGACATAAAAATGGATAAACTCTGGTATATTCACCTAACAGATTATCATACAGCAATGAAAATAAGTTACAGAAACAGTAATATGGATAAATCTTAAAAGGCAAAATCTGTATTCACAGAGCTCAAGAAAAAGGGCAAGTAATACACTGTTTAGGGATATGCATATATATTAAAAAAAATTTTAGGAGCATCTGGCTGGCTTAGATCACTTAAAAATAATAAAAAATCTTTAAAAAAATGGTAAGCAAGGAAATAATAAATTCAAAATTCAGAGTAGTGATTATCTGTAGGGAAAAGACAAGGAATGCTATAGGGAGGAAAATACAGGTGGATGCCATGATTTATTAATGTTCTAATCTCCAAGTTGTATAGTAGTTCATATGTGCATAATTCTATTATGCTAGTTTATATATTATACATAATAAGTATAAGAATATATGTTATAAAATGAGATGTTTTATATATATGCTGTATATGAGAATATAAGTCCGTGTTTTATAAATTTTAAAAAAGGATGAGAAATACAGCAAAATCTTACTCTAAACCAAAAATGATATTATAGCCTTAATACTTGGATTTTTTGTTTTTCAGGATTTCAAATATTTTATTATAGGAAAAAACTTAGGAAAAGGATGATATCCTTTTTTGGTTTTATTCATCTGATAAACAAGTATTTATCAAGCATCTTCTTGGTCAGCCCTGATCTAGAAACTGGGAAAACATCAGGAAAACAGAAAAAAACAACTCCTATCCTCAGGGAACTCACATTAAACTAAATATATTAAAGATACATAGAATGTAAAATATAACAGATGGCAAAAATAGGATAGAAAATAGAATTTTTCTATGGAGAAAAGTAAGTCAGGATTTGATGAGAGGGCTGTCGAAACATTAGACAGATGGCCAGGAACGACCCTGCAGAGAGGATGACATCCAAGTAAATCCTGAAGTGAATCACATGGAATACTGAAGGAAGAGAGCTCAAGCCGACGGAAGAAAACTGTAATGGCCCTAAAGCAGGCATGTTCCTGGAGTGTTCAAGAAACCACAAGGAGAGTGGTATCACTCAAGAAAATTGCATAAAAGAGTAAGAGATGAAGCCATGAAAGTAGAAGAGCTTTGAATGTCAGACCACATAGGCTTTAACGACTTCTACGGTGCTATAGAAAATCACTGGGGCAGGCATCTGACAAGATCTTTCTTATGTTTTCTCAAAACTACTCTGGCTGGGGGGTGCCTGTTGGCTCAGTGGGTTAAGCCGCTGCCTTCGGCTCAGGTCGTGATCCCCGAGTCCTGGGATCGAGTCCCACATCGGGCTCTCCGCTTCGGCAGGGAGCCTGCTTCCCCCCGCCCCCTCTGCCTACTAATGCTCTCTGTCAAACAAACAAACAAATAAACAAAAAAACTACTCTGGTTGTGTATTTTAAAAAAAAAGGAGGAAGGGAAAAAAAAGCAAGGGAGAATAGGGGTGAATATCACTCTCCAGCCTTCTCTTCCTGCTCTGTGCCCAACAGGTGTAACCTGTAGGACATAAGTTAATCACTAACTGGCTTCTTTGGCTCTACCTTGCATTGGGTTCAACTAATGAGACACAGGGGAGATTGGGAGGACACTAAGATTTAGCTCTTTATTACCCTCCTCAGCTGTTTCAATACTTGGATTTAAAAGTAGAACTAGTGGAGAGTTTTCCTCGTTTCTTGAGGAGGACAAAGTCGTTCATATTCTGAGCATACATAGAAAAAGTCAAAGGGGCGCCTGGGTGGCTCAGTGGGTAAAAGCCTCTGCCTTCGGCTCAGGTCATGATCCCAGGGTCCTGGGATCGAGCCCCGCATCGGGCTCTCTGCTCAGCAGGGAGCCTGCTTCCCTTCCTCTCTCTCTGCCTGCCTCTCTGCCTACCTATAATCCCTGTCTGTCAAATAAATAAATAAAATCTTAAAAAAAAAAAAAAAGTCAAAGATAAGTCAAATAAGTTTCCCTACATAAAATAATTAGTTGGTGCCCAGACTACTGAGATCTAGTAATTTCAAATAATATTTGGTAAAGCAAAAAATTTAAGCTAGTTTCTTAGAATTTATTATACTGATAAGAAAACATTACATATTCACACAAAATGGCTATTTACATTAAAATTAAAAGGGACCACAAAAACTAGAGTCTAATGCAAGAAAGTAAGATAAAGTCAAAATGGAATGCAACACACACAATAAGAACCAAAGGTCTCATGTGCTGAAAAACTTACCCCTAAAATAATTTTATATATATCAAGAATACACATGGTAAAGAATAAAGATCTTTATAAGAGTATGCTCCCATTTTATAATCATGAATTTATAACTAAAATAGATTTTTGTCTTTAGGAAAAATAATGTCTTTGACAGCAATACTTTTTGATGGTATATTTGGGAAGACAGGTGTTAAATTAATAATCTACCACCACCAGCAGCCCAAGAGGTAAAAATAGATGAATGGGAAGTACCTGCAGATATGAACAACTGCCTACACTCAATTTTTTGAGTTAATTTAGAACTGAATGCTAAAACAATAAGTCTATCTAACCAAATAAAGGATTCTTCCCAGAGATTCATAAAAGCCTATTAACACTATACTTAAGTAGAGGAAAACACCAGAGCAAATTATGAAATTATTTTCTAAACCAGAGAAACAAGAAAGACTATCAAAGAAAATGTGACAACTACAACTAACACTCATTTGCACATTAAATTGTTCTCTGAGCCAGAGCAGGGGGTGGGAAATTGGAGTGGGGATGGAAAGCTCTCTAGTTTTCAAATACAGCTTGAAGATAAGTAGAAAGAAAAAACAAACATACTGAGTAAATTTTGCTTCACTTGAAAAAGGTCTACTTATGTAACTGCCATTTTTAGAATATTTATCCACCAGGGGCGCCTGGGTGGCATAGTTGGTTAAGCATCAGACTCTTGGTTTTGGCTTAGGTTGTGATCTCAGGGTTGAGAGATGGGGCTCTAGGGTTGGTGTGGAATCTGCTTGAGACTCTCTCCCTCTGCCCCTCTCCCTGCCAAATAAAAATAAATCTTTGAAAAACTTTAAAAAAAAGGAAATTTATCCACCAAAAACAATGTCCAAAAATTTCTAGGTACCCAAAGAGATAATAGTGTCCCCATCAGGAAAACCACTTTCACTGTACATTTAAATATATAGCAAGCTATTATTTGGTGACTTTTAATACTAAAATTCAGACAGTGATTTCTTTTCATAAGTATTATTTAAACCTTAACTAAAAATATTTACATCTACAAGAACAAATTTCTTCTAGGAACCATCCTATGTGTTCTTCCATAAAAAAAAAACGTCTAGGGGCGCCTGGGTGGCTCAGTGGGTTAAGCTCTGCCTTCAGCTCAGGTCATGATCTCAAGGTCCTGGGATTGAGCCCCGTATTGGGTTTTCTGCTCAGTGGGGAGCCTGCTTGCCCTTCTCTCTCTGCCTGCCTCTCTAACTTGTGATCTCTCTGTCAAATAAATAAATAAAATCTTTAAAAAACAGAACAAAACAAAACTTCTAACTGAGGCTCCTGGCTGGCTCAGTCAGTAGAGCATGTGACTCTTGATCTCAGGGTTGTAAGTTCAAGTTCAAGTCCCACATTGGGTGTAGAAAGTACTTAAAAATAAAATCTCTCTTAAAAAACAAAAACAAAACTTCTGACTAACATCCTCAGGGGAAAAAAATCTAAAAATCTTTAACAGTAGAAAAGTACTGGAATACAAAAGCAATCTTCCTCATCCCCCCAGTTCTCATCCAACCAAACAACTGTAGGTACTAGAAATCCAATTTTAGTACTAAACTCTAATTTTCATTTCTAGCTTGCAGTTAAAGTTACAGAAATGGAACCAAAGAACAATACAAGTGTAGTTTCCACCACACATGCTTGTGAATGGAACTGGATTTTGTTTGTTTGCTTACAATTCATGATGTAATTAAGAATTTCTAGGTTTTTAAGTGTGAAACCAATTGGAAAGAATAGGAAACATCAATAAATATTTGTGTTTCAGTCTTGACTCTGCATCACATTAGCTGGTAAGAAGTTGGACTATTTAAATTATAAGAACCTCACTTTCCTTATATGCAAAATATAGGTTATGCCTTACAAAGCTCTGATGGTTAAATGAGTATATATGTAAACACACCAACATAGTGGTTGGCACACAACAAGCATTCAAAAACTGGCAGTTATTTTATTTGGCAACCACTGTGATTCTCCAGTTAAAAACCTCTTTCTAAGTACCAGGTTAAATATCAATTATTTTCCTAGCTGAGTGGAAAACTGGTGACAGAAATGTTCACTTACGTGGGCAATAAACATTAAAGTATAAATATGCAGTTTAGGTTCTACTCTGAAATATGAAGACTAATATGCTTTGTTAATTATTAAATATTCTGCATTAATAATAGTTTCAACTTGTAGGGGGTAAAAAATTTGGGAAGCTATAAGTACTGAGTTTAGAGCAATTTAACAATGAAATTTAACTTGTATATTATCTTCCAGAATTCTAATCTATAGAAAAATTTGACTATTCAGAGCTCCTGTGAATGGCAATTAAAATGAACTTGTCAACTCTAAAGCAGTACAGTATGATCATTTCAGAAATTTCTCTCTACCTTCATTAACCTCAAAGAACCACACTGAGACTATCTTGAAGGTCCTACTATTTAAAAAAGTCGTAAGTTGGGGGGCCTGGGTGGCTTGATGGTTAAGCATCTGCCTTTGGCTTGGATCATGGTCCTGGGATCTTGGGATTGAGCCCCATATTGGGCTCCCTGCTCAGTGGGGAGTCTGCCTCTCCCCCTCTCTCTGCCCCATCCTCCTGCTCATGCTCTATCTCTGTCTCAAATGAATAAATAAAATCTTAAAAAAAGAAAAAATTTGTCAGACTAATCAAGAAAACCATTAATCTTCTCTTTGTCTTGGGGCTTCTAAGTTTCACTTGAGTATCTAGAAGGAATCCATTAAGAAGTAGTTTTATTAAGCATTCTAGCTATACAGGCACTAATTCAGGTGCCAAACTTCTTTCAATTACAGTTCTTGTTTCATGTTTCCTTTTTTTTTTTTTTTTAAGATTTTATTTATTTATTTGACAGACAGAGATCACAAGTAGGCAGAGAGGCAGGCAGAGAGATAGGGGGAAGCAGGCTTCCTGCTGAGCAGAGAGCCTGATGCGGGGCTCGATCCCAGGACCTGAGATCATGACCTGAGCCGAAGGCAGAGGCTTAACCCACTGAGCCACCCAGGCGCCCTTGTTTCATGTTTCTTATTCCCTTTAACAAAAACTAGTAAATCATAATTTGTAAGATATAATGGCATACATATAATGAATTGATTTTGTTATTATTGTAACACAAAGACAGCTTTATAAGTGTAGCCTACAGAAAATGGCATAGGAATGGCAAACGGACTTCAGCTTGTATTGGCAGTCTGGTACAGTACTAAGTAGGATTACTAAGTACTAAGCGGGATTTCAAGTCAAATTTATACTCAACCAGATATTACTGCAGGCAAATTATGTCGGCCACTGGCACTGGAGGAGATGTGGCATCATAAGTCATGTTAACTGTGATTACTGGCCTACAAAATAAATACTTTATAAATCAACTCATTACACAGTCAACTGTGACTCAACTTTTCTGTGGTTAGCTTTTCAACTTACAGAAAAATGTTTTATTCACAGAAACAACACAATAAAAGGAAAATGTTTAAAATAATCAATATCTCCTTTTAAAAAGGAAATAATTTCTTTAAGGTGAAAAAGAACAGCACTAATTACATCAGCATTCTTTGGTGGCTAATGTTAAGAACCTATGTTCTTATATATAAATGTTATATATAATAATGTTATATATATAATGTCTTATAATGTTAAAGAGCCTATACAAAAAGTGATTACTTACTTTCTGAACATGTAGTCTCACCATTGGTAACAACTTCAGAATCTAACTGCAGGCCATCGAGACAAACTGACAAGTCTCCTATTAACTCTGTCGGCTCTTTGTCACCTACAAGCTGTAAAGTCACAACTACTTCCTCAACTGGAAAAGAATAAAATTATAGAACAAAATCATCACTTTTTTTTTCTTCAAGTCATCTTAACTGTTAAAAAGAACGTCAGAAAAACTTGATATTTATGTGTTTATAAATGTTTTTAGTATATTTCACTGAGGTCTCAGGCCTTTTGACACAAAACATTTAAAAAACAGAAGAAAATTTGCTAATGCTTAATATCCATAATGTAAAATACTAACTAGCTCAATCATCTGTTATATTCATTCCATCCTTGCATAAAATAAGTCAGCAGGATTATTCAGCAACATATGCCTGAATTTTATTGAGTGAAAATATGTAACTTAAGAATGGATTGTGTCTCAGAGCACCTAAGTTGCTCAATTGGTGAAGCTTTCAACTCTTGATCTCAGCTAAGGTCTTAACACTCAGGGTCGTGAGTTCAAGCCCTGTGATGGGCTCCATGCTGGGCGTGGAACCAACTTAAAAAAAAAAAAGGATTATATCTCTTAAATGAGATTTAGGAAGTATGTTTTAGATAGTTAAGGGGGAAGAAAAATATCTATGTTTTAAAATCATGATACTAATAAAAACAAACATGTTTCAAGCTTATTATATCTATATTTTATATATACACACACACAAATAAAACCACAGCCATCTAAAATTTTCAAAGTATTTGAAAAGAAAATCTGCCAAAATATTAACCATATTTGTCTCTGAAATGGGATTACATTTTCCTTCATTTCTGCTCTGTATTTTTTAGTTTTCCATAATTGAGTATATAATATTTTAGTAAGTACCTATTTATTAAATTTATGAAAAATACTGAGTCAAAAATGAATGGCTAAACCAAGGTTATTCGGAATGCTTTAGATAAATAGTTCAAGGTTCTTCTCCTTATTAATATAATAACCAAGTGAGCTTAAAAACAAATAGTGAACATAGTCATTCTGTATCTTTTACACATGAATTTCATATAGAAAAACAAATAGCCTAGCCAATTTCTGTTACTTTTACATACATACGTTTCATGTTGTTTGACTTTAAGGTTTCAAAGATATCTAATGCAGCAGTTCCCAACAAAACATCAGATTTCAGTGTCTGGTGACTCCACACACGAAAATGTAATTTACTCACAGGGGTGACGATACTAAAAGCAAAGAAAAGTAAAAAATATGTATTGTTTTCATTAAAATAATCACAATGGGATCCTAAATAAATTGCAATTAAATTTTAATGTCTAAAATATTTTAACTGTAGACCTTAAGAGTTTACTGTACAACCAATATTGCCCATTTTCTATTACCTTATGGAAAACACCTGAATGCTACATGTACATATCATCATTTTCACTTGTGGTTGAACTACAGGGGCAACTTCACGCATGTATCATCAATAAAAGTAAAACTGCCTATCATGCTAAAACTGTTAGAAATCTAGTTTTACTTAACAGTATAAAAAAGTTAATTTATATTAAATCCTTATTTTAGGTCAGGTAGTAATAAGCCTGAGGTTCTATCATTTAATCCTCAAAGCAACCCCAAGAGATGAGAATTACCACCCCATCTTCAGATATAGAAAACTGCTATTCAGAGAAGTTAAGCAAATTACCCAGCATTGCACAGCTAGCTAGCTAGTCAATGGCAGGCTGTAATTTGAACAAAGTCTGGCATTAAAATTTGTACTGAAAACTTCCTCAGTCTTGGGAAAAAAAAGAAACAAAAAAATTCTTCAGTCAGCTACATGATTTGAGGATTCTGTTAGATACCCTAAATTTCATACTGTTAGAAGCAAAGTGTCCATGATAACTGTCAAATATAAACTCACTTGCACCTTGCCAAATGCCAATAAAGAATACTACCTGGGAGGGGAGGAGGAGGCACCTAGGTGGCTCAGTGGGTTGAGCCTCTGCCTTTGGCTCAGGTCATGGTCTCAGGGTCCTGGGATAGAGACCCGCATCAGGCTCTCTGCTCATCAGGGAGCCTGCTTCCCCCTCCCTCTCTGCCTACTTGTGATCTCTGTCAAATGGATGGATAAAATCTTAAAAAAAAAAAAGAATACTATCTGGGGGCACCTGGGTGACTCAGCCTTTATAAAAGGTGATCAAATCTGGGGGGGACAAATAAACACTTTCTCAGAAGTCTAACTATGCCTATTCACCCCATATTTCTACCATCATTTTAACAGTTTAAACAAACTAAAAAATTCTCATCTTAACACTGCCTCTTCTTTTGTGGGATGGGGAAGGACAATGTAGTCTTCTCTTTGAAATTCTCAGATGGGGGTGCTTGGGTGGCTCAGGTGTTAAGCAATTGCCTTCGGCTCAGGTCATGATCCTGGTTCCTGGGATGGAGCCCCACATCAGGCTCCCTGCTTGATGGGAGGCCTGCTTTCCCTCTCCCACTCCCCCTGCTTGTGTTCCTGCTGTTACTGTCTCTCTGTCAGATAAATAAAATCTTGAAAAAAAATTAAAAATTAAAAAATAAGGGACGCCTGGGTGGCTCAGTTGGTTAAGCAGCTGCCTTCGGCTCAGGTCATGATCCTACCGTCCTGGGATCGAGTCCTACATCGGGCTCCTTGCTCGGCAGGGAGCCTGCTTCTCCCTCTGCCTCTGCCTGCCTGTCTGCCTGTGCTCGCTCTCTCTAACAAATAAATAAAAATAAAATCTTTAAAAAATAAAATAAAATAAAATTCTCAGATATTACATTCAGAAGAACATATCAAGAAAACATTCTTCCATTAGTCATCTGGGAAATCATAGTGGGGATAGAATAAAATAAATGATTACTTTTACTTTAATTTGAGAGAGGATAAAGTATACTGTCAAAGATGGTCTGACCTAAATTATTTCAATTCTAGAAACAATGTCTACAATGGAAGCCATGTTAAATTGCAGACCAATCTGTTGCAACTTAAAAATTCAAAACTTGAGGGCGCCTGGGTGGCTCAGTGGGTTAAAGCCACTGCCTTCAGCTCGGGTCATGATCCCAGGGTCCTGGGATCGAGCCCCACATCAGGCTCTCTGCTCTGAGGACAGCCTGCTTCCTCCTCTCTCTCTCTGCCTACTTGTGATCTCTGTCAAATGAATAAATAAAATCTTAAAAAAAAAAAAATTCAAAGCTTGAGCTATGTGTTTCCCCAAACATTTGGGCTCAACAAGAGCACTATCTTAAGGGGCTACAGGGAGAGTTTCTTTTTTCTTAACTTTTAAACCACTAAAGAATTCACACCATCAGTTTAAGAGCCTCAAAGTGCACATCTAGTGAACACAGCCAGCAGCTGGGAGAAACTAGATGAGTATTCAGTCAATACTCAATTATTCTGCTGAACATCTCTAGTCATTATGGAGGCTGTGAACTTTAATAGATTTCATTTGCTTTTTAAAAAAAATTTTACTCACATAATTTAAAATTTAGAGACAATCTCTAACAGATCACTAATTAAAAACAAAGTCTAAGAAACTTTGTTGAAATAAATACAAATGAGGAACATCAGAATGACACTTCTTAAATTTCACTCATTTGTTCAAAATCATCATAAAGTATATTAAGATACCCTAGAAATCTGAAAGTTAAAGAACAATTTAGGTATATCCAATTTGTTTTGTAATTTATTAGGAATAAATACTATACACCTAAGTGTGTACTGTGTGAAAAGCATATAGTTTCAAATCTTATCTCACCGTTTAGAAATAAAACTTTTCTTTAGTCACTGGTTTACTTCTTTAAGGAAAAAAAATGCAAGAATTCCAAATGTTAGGTAATAAAAAACAATTTCTGTGTATTTGATGTGGTAACAACCAATTATATTTTGAACTACATTTCAAAAGTGAAGTCCACTTGTTGTTAAATCATATTTTCTTCCATTTTAGTAAAAACATTAAAATTAATCTGTAATTCTCTTCAGTGAGTATTCAATACTAACACATGGGGCTCTGTCAGTAAGTGTTAAAAACTGAGCTACCTGCTACTTCCGTGAATTCATTCTACAGATAACAGCACCAAATTACAGACACAGGCACATGGATGTACACTGCAATGCTGTGTAATAACACAACATCAGAAAAGTGATAACAGAGAACTAGTAAAATAAATGATAGTCCATTCTTATTAAGGAATATTATATAACTATATAACATTTGTTAGATCTCTATATATACAGCTAGAGAGATAACCATACTATGTAAAGTATAAAAACAGTTATAGAATAAAGTTTGTAAATTTTTTTTTTTAAGATTTATTTGTTAGAGAGAGAGCGAGCGAGCACAGGCAGACAGAGAGGCAGGCAGAGGCAGGCAGAGGCAGAGGGAGAAGCAGGCTCCCTGCCGAGCAAGGAGCCCGATGTGGGACTTGATCCCAGGACGCTGGGATCATGACCTGAGCCGAAGGCAGCTGCTTAACCAACTGAGCCACCCAGGTGTCCCAGTTTGTAATTTTTTTTTTTAAAGGCAGAAAACCCCCATGTAGGTTCTGTGTGGGCACTGTAATTAAAAACACAAAACAAAATTATTTTTAAAAACTAAACTAAAAAAAAAAGTGAATGGGACACTTGGGTGGCTCAGTAGATTAAGCGTCTGCCTTCAGCTTGGGACATGATCCCAGGGTGCTGGGATCCAGCCTTGCCTGAGGCTCCCTCTTCAGCAGGGAGTCTGGTCTCCCTCTCCCTCTGTCCACCTCGACCGCCCCCGCCTACCCCTCACCCCCTCATGCGAGTTCTCTCTTTCTCATTCCCTCAAATAAATAAATAAATAAATGAGAATAAAGTGAGCTACTCATAGCTCTAAATTAAGGAAAGAGCTGATAAGAATCTTTCTAGGCCCATGACCATGGGCTCTCCAGATACTGTTCAGTAGCAGTAATGATACCATCATCAACTAACCTCAGAAGATAAAGGAGAGATTGGAGAAAGAAATATCTAAAGAGAAACAAAAGGGGACTAAAGAAAGTAGTCCTAGCAATAGGGGAGAAAGAAAAAAAAAAAATGAAAGAGGAGGAGGAGCAAAGAAAACAAGTGAGAAACTTTTAAAGCTTCATTTCTGTTCACCTACTAAACTAAATATACAATAGAAAATACTTTCAAACCTACACTGTAAGGGGTTGCTTCCATTTGGGACTGTTCGTATTGTTGCATTTTTCTGTCTTCTTTGACTGTCCATCTACTGTGACTTCCACATAAGGACTTGGTCCAAACCAATTCTTTTTATTTTCTTTAAGTTTTGCTGAAATGACTAGGCAAAAGAAAAGGGAAAATATTTAAATATTCAAGATGTTAGTTTGTCCTTCAACTTAATTTCATAAAGGTTACACAGAACATTATTACTTTTACTTAGAGAGGCAGTTTTGCTCTAAAATATTTACTAATTTCATTCAGTCATGACCTTTGTATTTCTTCCCAACCTAGTAAATAAACATAGTCCTTCCCCCATATAATGCACCCAAATTACTATTAATATACCTCCAATGTCGGTATCGACAGTCTCAGAACTCTAATGTCAATTGGAAAGTACAGCAACAAACCTGGTTAACAAATATTTGAATGCCTACCATGTACCAGTTATTGCTCTAACTATAAGTAGAGCAGTTTACAATACAGAAAAGCCTCCTACTCTCAGGGAGATAATATCCTAGTTAGAGAAAGTCCATATGCTGAAAAACAGGCTCCTATGGCAGAATATGACCTGGTAGTAAGGAAGGCCTCTGAGGAAGCATTTTAAGCAAACATCTAAATACAGGGAATTAGCCATGAGAAGAAGTGAGAAGAGCATTCTAGAGAGAAGCAAAAAAAACTTGGCATATCTGAGGAAAATTAGCAAACAGGGAAGTATGGTAAATGAGGTGAGATCACATTTAACTTTGTAGGCCCAGATAAGGAATTTGGATTTTATTCTAAGCATGCTGGAAAGCCACCAGAGGAAGAGTTACAAATTAGGATTATTTTTAGCATTTCATATATCTCATATTAGCAAGAGCTTCCTACAAAATGCATCTTAGTTAAGATACTGACTCCATCATTTTCACCCTTGAGTTAGTCACTTTTGCCAAAAAATAACCTTGTCCAAGCCCCTTGGAAGGTGTAACAAGTAGATTTGTATCCAGCAGAGTACCTCATGGTTCCCACAAATGAGAAATTGCTCCCCCATAAATGAGGTGATCACAGCCATGGAAATATTCCATTGCAAAGCACAGAGAATGCCAGTACCTATCAAGGTAAAGCGACCCTTGGAGTTGCTAGAGTCATCTGCATAGCAGCTACCCAAGAAGCTCAATATATAGTTCAGAGGACAGACAGTCTGGACATCCTACAAGTCCAGTCCCAGGTAGCAGCCATGATCACAAGTACCACAGACATCTGTCCTTTGGTACTTAACATGCCTTTTTTCGATAGCATGCAAGCCAGCTACAGGGTTAGTACTCCAACAATGTATTCACATTCTATAAATTAGAGCTTCATCAGTATTTTAGAGTATTTGGTGTAATAAAGTTCAATGAGATTTGAAATCAATATGCAGTATCAAAAAAAGTATCTGTCAAAGAAAGAAAAAGAGCTGTAAGAGATATTATTGAAGTAGGCAAAAAGGAGCCAGTGAGGAATTTTAAATAAAAGAGTGCTACTCAACAAATTTACTAAGTTCCTATTACATATATCAGGTATTATCTGGGGCACTGAGAATACAGCGATGATCAGACTAAAACTCAAAGATCATTCTAGTGCTGTGGGAAAAATGAGAAAGGGAAACAGAAGTAGGAGTTAAGAGACTACTAGAGCCATCTAATCAAGAAATGACAGTGATTAGGTGGTGAACATGGATATGGGGAGGAGTAAGTATTTTCTAAGGAGAACTAATAGGATTAGATTACATGAGGAAGCTGGGGAAAAGCAGTAGCAAGGATAACTCTCAGGTTTCCAGCATGAATAACAGAATAGAAGATAGTATCATTTAATAAGATGGAAAAGATCTGGGAAACAAGTCTGAGAGGAGTGGCATGGGCAAGAAGAAATCAAGAGTACTGTACTGAACATATAAAATAACGTATAAAATTTGAGATTACATGTGAGACATCTAAGTATAAACACTAAGAAGTCTTTTTCAGAATGGAAATATTCAAGTGGGGACGAGACCGAGCTCTGATTAATATGTACTATAAAGCTCTAGTACTTAATACAGAACAAAATTCAATCACAGGATTGCCACAGAAAAAATATAAAACCCTTGTTTTTAATATATTTCTGGTCTGAGAAAAGGTGAAACAGCCTAAACAATTATGCAAGGCCCACCACTGTGTTTCAGGGGCTCTTATGTTCCTCTAAAACTGATTAATCAAAGCAATGTAGGCCTGATAGGAAGGAAATGATCCGCCCTCAGTGGTTTTTTAGGGCACCTGGGTGGCTCAGTCAGTTAAGCGACTGCCTTCAGCTGAGGTCATGATTCCAAAGTCTTGGAATAGAGCCCTACATCAGGCTCTCCACTGGGCAGGAAGTGTACTTCTCCCCCTCCCTGCAGCTCTCCCAGCTTGTGTGTGCACACGCTCACTCTCTGTCAAATAAATAAAATCTTGGGGGGTAAAAAGAATTCAAACTTCTTTTTAAAGATTTTATTTATTTTTTTGACAGAGAGACCACAAGTAGGCAGAGATGCAGGCAGAGAGAGAGGGAAGCAGGCTCCCCGCTGAGCAGAGAGCCCGATGTGGGGCTCGATCCCAAGATCCCGAGATCATGACCTGAGCCGAAGGCAGAGGCTTTAACCCACTGAGCCACCCAGGTGCCCCAAAAGGATTCAAACTTTTCAAAGTTGTTTTGCCACATAATCCCATCCAACCCCAATAGAGCCATTTCAGGAAACTTTAAATGGGAAAATAAAAGGGGTAAAGGAAACTAACACCAACTGTCAGTGTTTGCTATGTGTCTAGACTTAAAACATTGTCATTTCATTAATCGAGACTAGTTTGTGAGATAGATACATCATCTGAATTTTTACACATAAAAAGACAACTCAAAAGAACGTAAGAGTTTGCCCAAGGATCAGTTGTGAAGCCTGAACAAGAGAAATTAAGTGCTCAAATCCCAGTTTTTGTGTTTTTTTTTTGAGACAGAGAGAGAGCACAAGTGGGGTGGAGAGTGAGAGAGAGAGAGGGAGAAGCAGACTCTCCACTGAGCAAGGAGCCCGATGTGGGGCTTGATGCCAGGACCCTGAGATCATGACCTGAGCTAAAGGCAAACACTTAACTGACTGAGCCATCCAGACACCCCCAAAACTCAGTTTAGAATGCATAAAACTTTTTTGTTATAGTCCTAGTATTAGGAAATAGATCACTTACTACTTCCTGAAATTTAAATTCCTAGAGTAAATAAGAATAAAAGCAGTCAACTGTATGACAGGGAACCAAAAAACTGTTAGTATCATCTGTTACACATGCTAATGCAAAGATCTCTAATAAGTTTTCATTTTTAACCTCACATCTTCTAGAATTATCTTCCTAAAACAGATGTGATCATGTAAATACTTTTCAAATACTTCTCTACTACCTGAAAAATGAAATTTAAACTCTGGGGTATTTTACATTGTTATGTACCTTTTCAGCCTCCTCCTATACCAAGCCCCCTGGTATTCTAACTACCCTTAGCTGTTTGCTGTCCCTCACAAGGGATATGTATTTTCATATGCTACTCTGGAAGCTCCACTCACAATGATCTTTCTTCCTTTCCTACCTAATAAAATCCTACTTCTTGAGAAACAAGAGACCTGATTTAATGCTTCTTTAAACCTAAGAAGTTAAATTGCTACTGTCTCTACATTTCCTCTGCATTTTCATATTTATGTATGGTTCCTACAGCTTTTCATTCTGCCTTAGCTTTTATTAAGTTTACTGGTTTTTATTTTAACTAACCCTGTAATCCCTGTCATGACAAGGATGTAGACAGTCACTATATAGCATTTAGTAATTTTAAACATGAGAGACATTTGACCTATCTGTTGAACCCAGTGATTAGTCATGGTAGAAAACAAGTTTCCTTGCTTTATTGTTACATACACACATACAGAATTTATTGCATATAGTTTCATGGCATATATTAATGTTCTTCTGGGGCACCTGGCTGGCTCAGTAAGAAGAGCATGCGACTCTTGATCTTAGGGTCATGAGTTCAAGTCCTACATGGGGTATAGAGATTACTCAAATAAAAAACTTTAAAAATTTTTTAAAATTTATATTAATGTTCTTTTGATCCTTTCTGAAAGTCAATGCTTTGACATGATTTTGGTTCTTCATCCTAACTCTCCAGTACAATAAACTTTGACAATTTATTATTTCCTTTAAAAGACTTATTTATTTATTGGGGGAGGGTGTGGCAGAAGGAGAGGGAGAGAGAGCCCCAAGCAGACTCCCCACTGAGCATGGAGCCTGATACAGGGCTTGAGATCATGACTTAAGCTGAAATCAAGCTTCAGACACTTACCCAAATGCACTACCCAGGCACCCTAACAATTTAAATATAAAGAAATTAAAGTGAATCCTTAGCTTATCCCAACCTATTCTGGGAACTGGGAGGCTACAGTGAACAAAGTAAAACAAGTATGGGTGCTAAGACCCAGTAAATTAGCAGTATGAGCTGAATAAGAAATAAAACCAGTTAAGCAAGGGCTAACTTTGTGGTCAGAGTTAGGACAAGCCACAAAAGACCTCTGTGGCAGAAATATGTGTTGACTACAAAGAATTTTATATGAACTCTGAATTTTAAATTCAATAAAAAGGGCATTCCTATATCCAAGCAATTAGAGAGTACAGTCTTCTAGTAAATTTGGTAAAGTGCAGTATTATTTAATTCCAATTAATAATAGAATCAAGATGCTTTCTCTTCTTCAAATGATCCCTTCTAAGTAAAGACTGAGGCAAAGAAAGTTCTAAGGAAATAACAAAGTTACGTATTTTGCTCACATTATATATGCTAGTATACAACAAGCATCAAATAAAAAAACACAGATGAGTTCAGAATACCTGAGGTTAGGTGTAAAATATAAACAGAAAATGGCTAAAGAGAGGAAAGGACATAAGAAAACAAACTTATGTACAAGGTAAGGGACCAGGCCATATGATTACAGAAAAAAAAGTAGATGACCCAAAAAGTCCAACTGTAAAAATCAGCAAATCTGATGACAGGAATGTGACAGGAATGTGAAGGATACAGAACAAAGAGGTAAAGAAAATTTTAAATATGTGATCCACCAGTTAGCCTCCTCATTAACAATGTTAGCACTTCCATTCTGCCCATAAATTAAACTTTTACATAAACATCAATGATCTTGCCATTCGTTCTTTTAAATTTAAAGAAAATTAGAATGAGGGGTGCCTGGGTGGCTCAATCAGTTAAGCATCTGCCTTCGGCTCAGGTCATGATCCTGAGGTCCTGGGATGGAGCACTGATTCGGGTTCTATGCTCAGTGGGGAGTCTGCTTCTCCCTCTCTCTTTGACCTTCCCCCCTGCTCGTGCTCTCATTTTCTCGTGCTCTTTCTCAAATAAATAAAAAATCTTAAAAAAAAAAAAAAAGGAAAATTAGAATGATAAAGATAATGTAAAATAATCAATGAACTTTATTAAAAATTTTAAGCTTAGGTTGCTGTTAAGATATTAAATTAGATGAGTAATACTAGAAGGAGAAAGAAATAAGGAATCAGGGGGAAGAGAATAATCTATACTTACACAGTGTTTTAGAGTTTTCCAACTCATATACACTGTCTCCCAACAAACCATGTGACAAAGATGTTAACATCCTCAGTTCACAGCTAAGAAAAGAGGCTCAGAGATATTAGTGACATGCACAAGGTTATAAAACTATTAAGTATCAGAAGAAGATTAAAATCTAGGGCCATTAACTCCCCTGAAGATGGGAGTCATTAGTCTATATAGATTTCATAACTAAAACTAGGGGTTGTGGGTTAGATGACTTTTAAGGGTAGAAGCTTAAATGGCACACTAGTCAAAGCATTTGAAGTATTTATTATTTCCTGCTATAATTTTTTTTTAAAGATTTTATTTATTTATTTGACAGACAGAGATCACAAGTAGGCAGAGAAGCAGGCAGAGAGAGAGGAGGAAGCAGGCTCCCTGCTGAGCAGAGAGCCTGATGCGGGGCTCGATCCCAGAACTCTGGGATCATGACCTGAGCCAAAGGCAGAGGCTTTAACCCACTGAGCCACCCAGGCGCCCCTATTTCCTGCTATAATTTTTACATCTGATAAATTACACAGGAAAGCTACTGACCAATACAAAGAATAGTACAGAGACATTCAATGACAATATTCAATTAAAATGTGAACAGATGATTAAAGCTAACAGAAGTTCCCATAATTCTCAACGAATTATCTAGATCCACATGAAAGAGTAGTATGAAAGAAAATCTTTCTTATTCAACTCAAACCTGAACAGCTAAATGGCTACTCAGGATATTTCCATACATTAGATTCAAGTTACAGAAAGTGTTACTAATGCAGGGCATCTGGGTGGCTCAGTCAGTTAAGCATCCTACTCGTGATTTCTGCTTGGGTCATGGAATCAGGCTCTGTGCTCAGCAGGGAGTCTGCCTGAGATTCTCTCTCTCCATTTCCCTTTATCTCCTGCCTTCTTCTCTCTCTCTCAAATAAATAAATCTTTAAAACAAAGAAAGTGTTAGTAATGCATCAGCATCATACTTTTTTATTCTATGTAAATATTGAAAAGGAAAGGTGACACTGCCTCTCCTTTGATACTCTTATAAAAAATTCAGTGAAATTAAAACTTACATCCGAGTTCTCTAAACAATCCAGTTAACAACAGCACTATGAATTTTTAAACCTCTATTTTTGCTACAGCTTACAAAAGTGTCATCTCTCTGAAATAAATTTTCTACTTGCCCTCAATCTGGTGAGGATGACCAATTAGCTAATATATATTGCAAATAAATAATTAACAGGAATTTATGTATGGCTGCATGTATGATAGAGGAGATTAAAAACAGGGGCACCTGTTTGGCTCAATTGGCAGAGCATGTGACTCTTGATGTCAGGGTCATGAGTTCAAGTCCCATGTTGGGTGTGGAGACTACTTAAAAAAATAAATTAAAAAAAAGAAATTTGAAAGAGGTAAGAAAATAATAAGAGTAAGAAGCCATCTGCAGATTCAGTGCACTACCTATCAAGATTCTAGTAGCATTTTTTAAAAAGATTTTATTTATTTATTTGACAGACAGAGATCACAAGTAAGCAGAGAGGCAGGCCGAGAGAGAGGAGGAAGCAGGCTCCCCGCCAAGCAGAGAACCGATGCGGGGCTTGATCCCAGGACCCTGAGATCATGACCTGAGCCAAAGGCAGAAGCCTCAACCCATTGAACCACCCAGGCCCCCTCTAGTAGCATTTTTAATGAACGTAGAAAAAACACTCCTAAAATTTATATGGAACTACAAAGGACCCTGAATATCCAAAGAAATCCTGAGAAAGAACAAAGAAGGAGGCATCATACTTCCTAATTTCAAGCTATCCTATAAACCTACAGTAACTGGGGTGTCTGGGTAGCACAGTTGGTTAAGCAACTGATTCTTGGTTTCAGCTCAGGTCATGGTCTCAGAGTTATGAGACTGAGCCCTGCGTTGGGCTCTGCACTCAGCACAGAGTCTGCTTAGGTTTCTCTCTCCCTCTGCCCTTCCCCGCCCCTATGTGCATGCGCTCTCTCTCTCAAATAAATAAAAAATACATCTTAAAAAAAAAATAAAGCGATAGTAATCAAAATGATATGGTACTGACATAAAAACTGACAAACAGACCCATGGAACAGAAATGAGAGCCCAGAAATAAACACAAACATATAAAGTCAACGGTTATTTGACAAGAACCAAGAATACTCAATGGAGAAAAATCAGTCTCTTCAGTAAATGCTGCTGAAATACTTGGATTTAAAAAAAAGAAGAAAAAAAAAGAAAGACACAGGCACATGGGTGACTCAGTTGGTTAAGCATCAGACTCTTGATCTCAACTCAGGTTTTGATTTCAGGGTCATGAGTTCAATAGCTGCGCTGGGCTCTATGGTAGTAATGGAGCCCACTTAAAAAAAAAAGGAAGGGGATGCCTGGGTGGCTCAGTCAGTTAAGTGTCTGCCTTCAGCTCAGGTCACAATCCCAGGGTCCCAGTGCCACATCAGACTCCTTGCTCAGTGGGGAGCGTGCTTCTCCCTCTGCCTGCTGCTCCCCTGATGATGCTCTCTCTCTAAGAAAGAAATAAATAAAATTCTAAAAAAAAAAAAAGACAAGAAACTAGAGCAGAACCACAGAGTAGGATTTTAACTATGACACTCAACTCTTATCAGTCTTCCACAGCAACCTTCTAAAACACAAATACAATTGATTACTTTGTTAAAAGCCCCAGTTACTTTCCATCTCTTCCAAACATGATTTTTTGGTAGCCCTGACACACACCTTAAGGAGAGGACCCACCCCCCATTAAATTCTCATGGTTCCCCACTCTGCAGCAATGGCTTTGGGGGGCACTGGTGAAGTCTTGTGCATTTATTTCCCTGCTTTGTGCCTCTTGCCCATATTGTCTCCTAAAAAGATACCTTCTACTCCCCTACATTTTTAAAAAATAACCTCCTGCATTTAAATAGTAACAATGCTTTAAGCACCGCCTCATTTCACAGCAATTCTGGTCAAACACTGATCTCTCTTTCTTGACCAAAGTTGTTCTCTCTTCTTGACATTACCATATACTATGGCATTTATTTTTTACACTTGAATATTTATGCCCTCCTTGAGACGGTGAGGCAGCTTACCAAAAACAAAACAAAACAGTACTATAACTGATCCATTTACATAGAATAAAAATCACAAAGTCATTAAAGGGATCTGTGCAAAAAACTTAGTTCTGAGGTTTCTAGCATCAAAAGCAAATAAGTAAACAATGAATTATGAGGCACAGTTGATTTATTCAACTTGGCACATTACTCTTTATAATCTTATGCCCTCCATTTGTCTCATATCTAATGATATACTTGCCAAATATATAATTTTTATTATTCTTCATGTTTGTTTTTATTAAATTGTTTTTGCCTTGTATCTGTGCATTCTCAGAAAATGTAGACCCAAGATTAAAACCTTCTAAATGCCAAGAATTTTGTCTTTGTGAGATGCATTCAGGCATTTATTAAATATTCTCCCTACTATGATAATAATGATGATAGCAAATATGATAAGCAGTATGCAAAGAAAAATGCAAAAGGAGTACACACTGAAACCTAAAGAAGTAACAATATCATCTCTGAGGACTAAAATGATAAATAGGACCCCCGACTATTAGTTTACTGAGTTTGTAAAAATAAAAAAACATGTGCATTACTCATGTAACCTGAAAAGGTAAAGACCTTTTTTTAAAAGATCATTCCAATCAAAGGTTTCAACATTAATCTGCCCAAATAATAAGCTCGCTCAATTTAAATCAGCTACTCAGGCTAGCTTCAGGATGGGGAGCACCGGAAAATAATCAGAATCTTGCTTAACAAAGAAATATTAATACCTTTCAGTGAGAATCAGACATCACTAAGGAAAGAGACTATAGTGAAGGAATGCCCCCAAATACATTCTAAGATGCTGTCATCTTACAAAAGTGTTTCTATATAATTCACATTTAGGTGTTAAGAAAGATAATAAGGATATGGTTTGTGGCCCCATATTCACAATCCAGAGGTGGATCCCAGGATCAAGGCCTGAATCTGGCTCCCTGCTCAGCAGGGAGTCTGCTTCTCTCTCTGCCCCTCACCCTGCTTGTGCTCTTTATCTCTCTCTCAAATAAATAAATAAAATCTTGGGGCACCTGGATAGCTCAACTGGTTAAGCAGCTACCTTCAGTTCAGGTCACGATCCCAGGGTCTTGAGACTAAGCTCCATGTCAAGCTCTCTGGTCAGTGCTTCTCCCTCTCCCCCTGCCTGCTGCTTCCCCTACTTGTGTTCACATGCTCTCTCTCTCCTCCAAATAAAGAAATAAAATGTTTAAAATAAATAAAATCTTAATTAAAAAAAAAAGACAGGTGTAATAAAAGCTAAAATACTGGGATGGCTGGGTGGCTCAAGTCAGTTGAGCATCCAACTCTTGGTTTCAGCTTGGGTCATGAACTCAGCATCTTGGGATTGAGCCCTTTGTTGGGTTCTGTGCTTGCATGGAGTCTGCTTGAGATTCTTTCCCTTCTGCTTGCCACACCCCTCCCCACCCACTCATATGGTCTCTAAAATAAATAAAAAACTTTTAAAAAGCTGAAATACTATACAGAGAATAATTGTTCTATAAGAAATAAATGCCATTAAAAGGATAAAGGCCAAGGTTTCACTGTGTGATAGAGACACATGCATGTCTGGAAAAACTGCAGTGACTCACCAAATAATTCATTTATAAATACCTACAAAGAGACCACAAGGAGCCAGACTATTAAAGCTCTTAGCCCAGGTTACAGAAATTCTATACTATAGCCAAATAGAAGCACTAATGGTTTTTGAGTAGGAATGTAATGTAACAAATGGCATATTAGAGCATTAGGAATACTAATATGAAAGCGATATACTTGGTTAGTATGGTTAGAGAAAGAGAGATATTAGTTAAGTAATAATAGCAACCAAAGGATTTAAACAGACATTTCTCAAAAAAATATATATATAAATGGCCAATAAGCTCATGAAAAGATGTTCAACATCATTAATTACCAGAGAAATGCAGATCAAACCCACAATAACATACCATTTCATACCCACTAGGATGTCTATAATCAAAAAGACAGATAACAAGCGATGGCAAGGATGTGGAGAAAGTGGAACCCTCATACAGGGCTAATGGGAATATAAATGGTGTGGATGCTTTGAAAAATGCTTTGGAGTTATTCCTCACAAAGTGAAACACATATATGACTCATGTAACCTGAAAAGGTAAAGACTTTTTTTTTAAAGATCATTCCAAACAAAGGTTTTATTTATTTATTTGAGAGAGAGATAAAGAGCACAAGCAGGGTGAGGGGCAGAGAGAGAGGCAGACTCCCTGCTGAGCAGGGAGTCAGATTCAGGCCTTGATCCTGGGATCCACCTCTGGATTGTGAATATGGGGCCACAAACCATATACTCGTAGGTATATACTCAAGAGAACTGAAAAGACAGAACTTCACAAAAACTTGTACATAAATGTTCATAGCATTATTTACAATAGCTAAAGAGTAGAAACCCAAATATATACCAACTGATCAATGGATAAATAAAATGTAGTATGTTCATACCTGCAATATTATGTGGCAATAAAAAGAAATGAAATACTAATGCACGCTACAATACAGATGAACACTGACCACATGCTAAAAGGAAAAAGTCATAAACAAAAAGCCACACATTTTACAATTCCATTTATATGAGAGATCCAGAATAGGCAAATCTACAGACAGGAAGTGGATTAGTGGCTGCCTAGTGCTGAGGGGGGCTAGGAGACATAGAAAGTCCTCCAGTAATGGGTAGAGGTTTCTAAAATTGACTGTGATGGCAGTTATACAACATAATGAGCATACTAAGGAACAGTGACCCTCTAAATGAGTAAACTGTGTGCTATGCGAGTTACCTCTCAAGGCTATTAATACAAAACAAAAAACAACAGCAACTGACCAGACACCAATGTTTAATAGGAGAGAAAAAATAAAACCTGCAAAATACCCAAGAATATTCTGAAATAAAAACATAATTTTTATACAACTAAACATTCTGTTCTTCATTCACCAAGCAAATATTAATTCAACACCTAAAAGAGCCACTGAAGACTTTCTTAAGATTATTTTTATCTTGGGGTAAAAATGTATAGAAGTAGATCTTTTTAAGACTTACCAGTGATCTGAAGTTGTGATTTCATGGTCAGGCTACCCATTGAACCAAGCTGTGATCCACTGCCAGACATAACACCAATAGGACGGCAAATCTGAGCAAGGAAAAGGAGACATTGTAAGCATCAAAAGATCCCATATAAAAAACATGTATAGTGCTAACCAGGCTATTTCCATGTCTCACCAAAACTACACAATAATGGTGGCCTTAACATTGCTAAATAAAATTTCCAATTCTAGTGTTCATCCTGTCTAAACTATCAACAAAATGACATAGCTTTTCATTCCTTCTTCCATCGTTTACATTCTTTCCTTGAACTCCCAAGACTCGTTCTCTAGGTTTATGTCCTACTTCACTGATTGTTCTTAGGCTCCTTTGAAAATCCCTCCTGTTTTCTCCCCTCTCTTAATGTTGGGAGTGCTCCAGGGCTCAGTTCCTGGTTCCCTCTTCTCTACACTCATTTCCTCAAGGATATCATCCAGTGTTATGGCTTTAAATGTCATCTATATACCAGTGAGTCCCAACTTTATATTTCTATCCCAGATGTCATTCCTAAACTCCAAACAAGTTCACTTGGGTATCTAAAAAACATCCCCCCAACACCCTGCCAAATTTCACATGAAACACATCAAACTAAACTCCTGATAACAATTTCATCTTTTCATATGCTCAGGCTAAAAACCTTCATCCTGCCTTTTTTATTTCCCTTCCTATCTGTCAGCAATTCAACAGTCTCTGCAAAACATATCCAGAATCCAACCTTTTCTCACCAACTCCACCATCAATCTGTTCATAGTGGCCTCTGACAGCCTGACTTTTCTTCCTGGATTATGCTTCTCTCCTAAATTACTTAATTACCAACCAGTCTCTCTGTTTCTACCTTGTGTCTAGATTCAGTGCCTGTTTCTACCTTTTGTCTAGATTCAGTGCCTATTCTGAACACAATCAAGATGAGTTTTGAAGTGTTTAAAACCTGAGGTGCCTCGGTGGCTCAGTCAGTTAAGCATCTGCCTCCCGCACGATCCCACTGTCCTGGGATCAAGACCCAAGTCTGACTCCTTGCTCAGCGGGAAGCCTGCTTCTCCCTCTGCCCCTCCCCAATACTCTTCTGATTTAAAGTGCTTGTAATACAAAAAGTCCTCCAAGACATCACTGTAACATTCTATGTAGTTATTACCTTCTCCTCAATACCCAAAATATGTATGTTAACAGCACTATGACATCAAGACAAGTGAATCAAGAGACAGCAAGTGAAGTCCAATATCTGGGTGCTAATCTTATTATGCATGATACACTACCATTCTAGTTGCTGATCTCAACAATTTATTGCTGGGGAAATATCCTTCTTAATGGTATGGCACACATTAATTATTCTAAGTTAAAATTACAAAGTTGCAAAGAAAATAAACTTAAGGTCTCTAGAGAAATAAAATATATTTTAAAGACTCAAATTAACTTCACATAGAAAGGATTCATGGAAGTACAGACTACATTTTTAGGAACAGTGATTCTCCCCCAGATAATTACAGGGAATCACTGTAGTAGTAACAAATGCTCTGTAAAAACATGCTGGTAATTTTAATAATTGATGAACTTATACATGTTACTTTTATATATCAGGTATTTTAAATTAAGAAAAATTAAAATGACCATACATATAATAGTAAAAAAGAAAACCTAAAGAAACCACCTAATATCAATTGGCAACCAGTTAAATCACATATTCATAGAACAGAATACTATGCAGCCACCGAAACAAGTAACTTATTAACAAATGAAACTAAATGATTACAAGAACATTTAAGTTACAAAATATAAACAATATGGTGTTATTTTTGCAAACAAAAATTGTATATTCCTATAGGTACCCATAAATAAATGCAAAAAAGGTATACATCTGAAACTGGTCACAGTGGTTACTTCTGTGGAGTCTCCTCTCGGAACATGTACAGAAGGTGCATGGGAATCTTTGGTTTTATATGTATTTTTGAGGTTTCTAAAAGAAAACATGTATCACAGATGATTTGCACAATTTTAAAAACAGGCAAGAGAGAGTAGTGTAAGAGAGAATCTATACTTCAAGTCCCCATCTTTCCACCTGAGCTCCAGACTCTTAGGTTTGACCATTATTTACAAATGCATACCTACCTGGTTAAAATGACTAAAATTTTACACTCACCCTGGCCTCAATAGCACCACCATCCATCCAGTTGCTCAAGCCAAAAAAAATATGGGCACTATCTTTCCCTCAATAAATTCTAAAGATTCTGGGGCGCCTGGGTGGCTCAGTGGGTTAAAGCCTCTGCCTTCGGCTCAGGTCATGATCCCAGAGTCCTGAGATGGAGCCCCACATCAGGCTCTCTGTTCAGTGGGGAGCCTGCTTCCTCCTCTCTCTCTCTGCTTGCCTCTCTGCCTACTTGTGATCTCTCTGTCAAATAAATAAAATCTTAATAAATAAATACATAAACTTTAAAGATTCTGCCTACAAAACATACCCTACTATATAGCTACTTTTATCCTTCCCTTCTTAAGCACCCAAGTCCAAGCTACAAACATCCATTCCTTCCTTGGCAACAAATTACGAGAAGTTATTAAGCCGGTCTCCTTGCTTCTGCACTTGCTCCCGGCATCTGGTCTCTCCCCTTCCCACCATTCTCCACAGAGCAACTAGAGTATGCTTTTAAAATTAAGTTAGATCAGGGGTGCCTGGGTGGCTCAGTTGTTTAAGTGTCTGCCTTCTGCTAAGGTCATAATCCCACAGTCCTGGGATTGAGCCTCATGTCAGGCTCTCTGCTCACTGGGGCATCTGCTTCTCCATCTCCTCCTGCAACTCCCCATGCTTGTGCTCTCCCTCTCTCTCAAATAAATAAATCTTAAAAAAAAAAAAAAAGATCATATTCTACTCTGCTTAACCACTCAGTAACCTCCTATCTCAGTTAAAATAGAATCTGAACTCCTTCCCCTGGCTTACAGATGCCTGACTCTATTCTACCCATGACTGAATCTCTGATCTTACCTCATATCATTTTCTCCCCCTTATCAATTAAAAATCTAGCTTTCTTTCTATGTCTCAAACACACTAGGTAGTTCCAGCCTTACAGCTTTTGTACCTGTTTCCTCTGCTGGGCATGCTTTATCCTCTGTCTTTAAATAGGTGTACCTGAGTGGCTCAGTAGGTTGAGCATTCTGCTCTTGATTTCCACTCAGGTCATGATCTCCCAGTCCTGGAATCAAGCCCCACATCTCTCAGTGGGGAGTCTGCTTGAGGATTCTCCCTCTGCCCCTCCTCCAGCTCATGCACACACACTCTCTCTTGATCTCTCTCTCAAATGAATAAATATATCTTTAAAAAAAAAAATAGCTAACATCTTGTATTCAGTCTTCAAGTTAAGTATCACCTCCTCACGTCTGTCTGGACTTTTCCAATCTAAAGTAGACATCCAGGGGCGCCTGGGTGGCTCAGCTGGTTAAGCAACTGCCTTCAGCTCAGGTCATGATCCTGGAGTCCAGGGATCGAGTCCCACATTGGGCTCCCAGCTCCATGGGGAGTCTGCTTCTCCCTCTGACCTTCTCCTCACTCATGTTCTCTCTCACTGTCTCTCTCTCAAATAAATAAAATATTTAAAAAAAAAATAAAGTAGACATCCAATCACTTTATATGACAATACTGAAAATTTTCTGGCTTATTGACTCTAAAGTCCACAAAAGTAGGTACCTTCTCTACCTTGTTATCAGTGCCTAGAATATTCTGGAAGTTTTGGTGTGTGTGTGTGTGTGTGTGTGTGTGTGTTTTAAGTCCACAATTTCACCTGTCACAATACCTAGTATCAAATATACAAGAAATAACAAGTATTGGCAAGAATGTTCAGAAAAGGGTCCCCTGTGCACTGTTACTAAGAATGTAAATTGGGGGACACCTGGGTGGCTCAGTTGGTTAAGCGGCTGCCTTCGGCCCAGGTCATGATCCCAGCGTCCTGGGATCGAGTCCCACATCGGGCTCCTTGCTCGGCAGGGAGCCTGCTTCTCCCTCTGCCTCTGCCTGCCTCTCTGTCTGCCTGTGCTTGCTCTCTCTCTCTCTCTAATAAATAAATAAAATCTTAAAAAAAAAAAAATATAAATTGGTATGCCACTGTGGAAAACAATATGGAGGTTCCTTAAAAAATTAAAAATAGAAATACCACATGATCCAGTAATTCCACCACTGGGTATTTACCCAAGAAAACTTAAAACATTATTTCAAAAATATATAAGCACCCTTATCTTTACTGCAGCATTACTTACAACAGATAAAATATGGAAGCAACCTAAATGCCAATCAGTAGATGAATGGATAAAGATGTGGTATGTATATACAACACAGTATTAGCCATTTTAAGAAAAAAAAGACCTTGCCATTTATAAGAGCATGGATGGTCCTAGAGGGTATTATGCTAAGTGAAATAAGTTAGACAGAGAAAGAGAAATACCATATAATTTCACTTATATATGGAATATAAAACACAAAACAAATGAACAAACAAAAAAAGCAGAAGCAGACCCTAAATACAGAGAACAAACCAGTGGTTGCCAGAAGGGAGGGGGTAAGGAGACAAGGCAAAATGGGCAAAGAAATTGGGAGATACAGACTTCCAGTTATGAAATGAGTAAGTCATGGGGATGAAAGGTACAGCATAGGGAACACATCAATGATGTTATAATAGTGATGTAGGGTGACAGATGGCAGCTACACTTGGGGTATACATAGCATAACATATAGAGCCATCAAATCACTATGTTGTATACCTGAAAACAGTAACACTGTGTGTCAACTATGTCAGTTAAAAAAAAAAAAAAAGTCCACCAGGGGCGCCTGGGTGGCTCAGTTGGTTGAGCCTCTGCCTTCTGCTCAGGTCATGATCTCAGAATCCTGGGATCCAGCCCAACATCAGGATCCCTGCTCAGCAGGGTGCCTGCATCCCCATCTCTCTCTGCCTGCTACTCTGCCTACTTGTGATCTTTCTCTCTGTCAAATAAATAAAATCTTAAAAAAGAAAGAAAAGTCCAGGGGCACCTGGCTGCTCAGTCTGGAGTATATGACTCTCGATCTTGGGGTTGTGAATTTAAGCCCCACATTGGGTATACAGATTACTTAAAATCTTTTTAAAAAATTTAATGAAACTTTAAAAAATAAAAATAAATAAATAAGTCAGTCAGTCCAGGGATGCCTGGCTGGCTCAGTCCGTAGAGCTTGCTCAAGCAGTTGGTAGAGACTCTTGATCTCAGGTTGTAAATTTGAGCCCCATGCTGGGTACAGAGATTACTTAAAAACAACATCTTAATGTCAGGTAGGTGGAATCATACGATTTAAGGCCTTTTCAGATTGCCTTCTACCACTCAGCAATATTACTAAGGTTCCTCCATACCTTTCCATGGCTTGACAACTTTTTAAAATTGCTGAATAATATTCCATTGTGTGTTTGGGGTTTTTTGGTTTTTGTTTTTTTTTTTAAGATTTTATTTATTTGACAGACAGAGATCAAAAGTAGGCAGAGAGGCAGGCAGAGAGAGGAGGAAACAGGCTCCCCGCCAAGCAGGGAGCCCAATGCAGAATTATGACCTGAGCCGAAGGCAGAGGCTTTAACCCACTGAGCCATCCAGGCGCCCCTAGACTTAAGTTTTTAATTCAATTGAATAAATAGGCATACAACTGCAGGCGCCCCTCCACTGTGTGTGTGTACCACAGTTTATCCATTCTCCTATTAAAGGACATCTTGCTTGCTTCCAGTTTGGGGCAATTATGAAAAAAGCTGCTATTCATGTACAGCTGCTATATTCATGCACAGGTTATTTGTAGACTTAAGTTTTTTTTTTTTTTAAGATTTTATTTATTTATTTGACAGAGAGAGATCACAAGTAGGCAGAAAAGCAGGCACAGAGAGAGAGGGAGACAGGCTCCCTGCCGAGCAGAGAGCCGGATGCGGGGCTTGATCCCAGGACCCTGGGATCATGACCTGAGCCGAAGGCAGAGGCTTTAACCCACTGAGCCACCCAGGCGCCCCTAGACTTAAGTTTTTAATTCAATTGAATAAATAGGCATACAACTGCTGGATAATGGTATGCCTATGTTTTAACCCTGTAAGAAACTGCCAAATCATCTTCCAAAGTAGTTGGTACCATTCTGCATTCCTACTAGGACTGAAGCAAAATTCCTGGGGCTGCTGGGTGGCTCAGTCAGTTAAGGTCTGCCTTCAGCTCAGGTAGTGATCTCAGGGTCCTAGAATCAAGCCCCAGGTCGGGTTCCCTGCTTAGTGGAGAATCTGCTTCTGCCCCAACCCCATAACTCATGCTTGCGGTCACTGTCTCTAATAAATAAATCATTAAAAAAAAATTCTTATTGTTCTGTATCCTCACCAGCTTTTGGTATTATTAGCTTTTCAAAATTTTGCCAATCTTACAGATATACAGTGATATTTCACTGATGGTTTAATTTGTAATTCCCATGACATGATATTGAACATCTTTTCATATACTTATTTGGCATCTATGTATCTTGTTTGGTAGGGTATCTCTTCAGAGCTTTTGCTCAATTTTTACTTGTTTCCACATTATTACATTTTAAGAGTTCTTTATGTATTTTAGAAACAAGTCCTTTAGCAGATTTGTGTTTTGAAAGTATTTTCTCACAGCCTATGGCTTCTCCTTTCATTCTCTTAACAGTGTAAAGGTTCCAAACTGTGGGTGTACGTGGGGGATGGGGGTGGTTTCCTCACAATAACAAGCAATTCTCTGACACCAGCTGGGTGTCTTACAGCTTAATTCTGACAGTATTCACCCAGACATAGTGTCAGAACCCACAGGTTAAGTGATCAGTCCTACAAGCTCCCCCCACCCCACTTCAGATGCTAGTCTCAAGTCCAGGATGCCAGAGGTTCTAATGATTACCTCCTTGGGTTTGATTAATTTGCTAGAGTGGCTCACAAATTCCTAGATTACCAGTTTATTATAAAAGGATATCACTAGGGGCAGCTGGGTGGCTCAGTGGGTTAAGGCCTCTGCCTTCGGCTTGGGTTGTGATCCCAGGGTCCTGGGATAGAGCCCCCGCACCTGGCTCTCTGCTCAGCGGGGAGTCTGCTTCCTCCTCTCTCTGCCTGCCTCTCTGCCTACTACTTGTGATCTCTCTCTGTCAAATAAATAAATTTAAAAAAAAAAAAAAAAGGATCACTAACAGCCAGATGAAAGAGATGCACAGGGCACGGTATGAAGAAAAGGTATGAAGTTTCAGATCCTCAGCCAGTGCACTACTCTCCCCAAATCTTCCTGTATTCACCAACCTAGAACCTCTCTGAACCCCATCCTTTTAGATTTTTATGGAGGCTCTGTTACACAGGTGTGGCTGATTAAATCACTGACCATTATCAATTGAACTCGGATCTCTAGCCCTCTCCTCATTGGGGATGGGAGGAATTAAAAGTGCCAATCTCTAATCACATGGTTGGCTTCAATGACAACCAGCTTCCATCCTTAAGACAACTTTTTTTTTTTTAAGATTTTATTTATTTATTCATTTGACAGACAGAGATCACAAGTAGGCTGTGAGGCAGGCAGAGGGAGATAGGAGGAAGCAGGCTCCTTGCTGAGCAGAGAGCCTATGCCGGGCTTGATCCCAGGACCAAGTCACCTCATTAACCTAAGAAAAGACATCTTTATCACTCTCATCACTTAGGAAATTCCAAGAGTTTTAGAAACTGTGTCAGGAACAGGACTGAAAACCAGATACATATTTTTTATTATAAGATCACAGTACCACATAGTGCATTTTTAAAAAAATATTTTATTTATTTATTTGACAGAGAGAGAGAGTGTGAGAGCACTTGAGAGAGGGAACACAAACGGGGAGTGGGAGAGGGAGGAGGCTTCTTGCTGAGCAGGGAGCTTGATATGGGGCTCAATCCCAGGACCCTTGGATCATGACCTAAGCCTAAGGCAGATGCTTAACAACTGAACCAACCAAGGCAACCCTCACATAGTGCCTTTTAATAAAGTCCAATTTATTAAGTTTCATCTTTCATGGATTGTGCTTTTGGTGTCACATCTAAAAACTCATTGTCGGGACGCCTGGGTGGCTCAGTTGGTTGGGCAGCTGCCTTCGGCTCGGGTCATGATCCCAGCGTCCTGGGATCGAGTCCCGCATCGGGCTCCTTGCTTGGCAGGGAGCCTGCTTCTCCCTCTGCCTCTGCCTGTGCTCGCTCTCTCTCTAACAAATAAATAAATGAAAATCTTAAAAAAAAAAAAAAACCTCATTGTCATCTCTTCAACAAATGGTGCTGGGACAACTGCACAACCATACGTTTAAAAAAAAAAAAAAAGCTGGACCCCCTAAAAAAAGAACTGTGGTTGTATGTTCTGACCTGTCTAGAAGTTACATGAAGGACTGATAGGCTCAAGAACTTCTTTTGCCCTTGTCCTCTTGTATGGGAGCTTCCTTGGGGCTGAGATAGCCAGGCAGTGTTTGCCAAAAGCATTTAAAAGCAAAGGCAGGGGGCATCTGGGTAGCTCAGTGGGTTAGGCCTCTGCCTTCAGCTCAAGTCATGATCCCGGGTTCCTGGGATCCAGCCCCACATTGGGCTCTCTGCTCAGCAGGGAGCCTGCTTCCCACTCTCTCTCTGCCTGCCTCTCTGCCTGCTTGTGATCTCTCTCTCTCTCTCTGTCAAATAAATAAATAAAAAATCTAAAAAAAAAGCAAAGGCAGTAACCAATGCCACCTGAGGCAAGGAATAATAGATGGGGCGCACAACATATACACTGAAATGCCTGGGAAGGAAGAGACTAGAGAGCAAGACATATTGGGGCAATGAGGGCTTTGAAACACTCTTGGGTATTATGTTAAATCTAGAAGTCCATGCAAAGGCCAAGGGGTAGATGTGTGCTCAGAAGGGCTAGGAGAAGATCCTGGCCCTTAACTCTGACCTTCAGGCTCCATGCAAGCAGGAAGTAAAGGCTAAGCGAGTTTTAAATTGCCTGGCTAGCCACAGGAGTGTCCAAAGACAGCCAATCTGCAAGCATGGTAGTGTTTGGGGGGTTTTTTGGATGCAAGTATTTAAGGATATCCATCAATCACTAGCTGAACACTAATCTAACAGAACACAGACTTCAGTGGCCATACATGACAAAGAATACAGACTACACAAAATTAGTTTGGAAATGTCATCGAATAAGCAAACAACCACAATAAGCAGCACAAAGAAACCATGAAATAGGGGGCACCTGGGTCGTTCAGTCGGTTAGGTGCTGGGTTTTTATTTTGGGCTCAGGGTCAGGATCTCAGGGTCCTGGGATCGAACCCTGCATCCTTGACTCATGCTCAGCAGTGTTTGTCTGGGTCTCTCTCCCTCTCCCTCTACCCCTCCCCTTGCACATTCGTGCTCTAAATAAATAAATCTTAAAAAAAGAGAGAGAGAAAGAGAAAAGAGAAGAGAAGAAACCGTGAAGTTGCAGATGAATCTGATTACCAGAACATTAAAAATGTTCAGTTTTTCATACTAGCAAACCAAATTCAACAGCACATTAAAAGGCTTACTACGCTATGACCAAGTGGGATTCATCACTGGATTGCAAGGATGGATCAACACATAAAAATCAGTGTGTTAGAATTAAAAAAAGGCTAAAATCACATGATCATCACAACTGATGTAAACAAAAAAGTATTTGACAAAATTCAATAGTCTTTCATGATTAAAAACTGTTGAACTAAGAATAGAAGAAAATTACCTCAACAAAATGAAGGGTATATATTGAAAGCCCACAACTAGTATCACACTCAGTGGTGAAAAATTAAAAGCTTGTCTTCTAATACTAGGAATAAGACAGAATGCTAACTCCCACTGCTTTTATTTCACATAATACTATAAGTCCTAGCCAGAGCAATCAGACCGGGAAAAAAAATAAACAGAACAACTCCACTTACAACAGCACCAAAAAGAATAAAATACTCATGAATAAACTTAATCAAGGAGATGTAACTGCAAAACTTGGGGTGTCTGGGTGGCTCTTTCGGTTAAATATCTGCCTTTGGCTCAGGTCATGATCCCAGGGGCCTGGGACTGAGCCCCGCACCTGGCTCCCAGCTTAGTGGAGAGTCTGCTTCTCCCTCTCCCTTCTCCTCACTCATGTTCTCTCTCTCTCATGCTGTCTCTCTCTCATAAATAAAATAAAAATCTACAAACCTCTGCTGAAAGAAATTAAAGAAGCCACAAATAAATGGAAGGACATCCATATTCATGGGTTGAAAGATTTATAGATGCAGTGCAATCCCATTCAAAATTCCAATGGCATTTTTTTGAAGGAAAAAAAACACTAAAAATTCAACTAGAACCAGATATAAAAGCAAAAGCAAAATAAACTGGATATAAATTAAAAGTTAAAATTTTTGTGCTTCAAAACCACCATCAAGAAGCGAGAAGCCAGCGCACCTGGGTGGCTCACTTGGTCATGCAACTGCGCTCAGCTCATGTCATGATCCTAGAGTCCCAGGATGGAGTCCCGAATCAGGCTCCCTGCTCAGTGGAGAGTCTGTTTCTCCCTCTGATCCTCCCCCTCAATGCTCACTCTCTCTCTCTCTCAAATAAATAAATAAATAAAATCTTTTTTAAAAAAAGAAGTGAGAAGCCGGAGGTGCCTGGGTGGCTGAGTTGGCTTAGTCTCTGACAGATGATTTCAGCTTAGATCATGATCTCACGGTCATGAGATCAAGCCCGTCACACTGAGCCCCGTGTAGGGAGGGATCCTTACTTAACAGGGATTCTACTTGGGATTTTCTCTCCCTCTCCCTTTGTCCCTCCCCCAAAGTGCAGGCGGGTGGGCCAGTGCACATGCACACTCTAAAATAAATAAATCTTGGGGGAAAAAAAGTGAGAAGCCAACCCACAAAATGCAAGATAATTTTTGTAAATTATATATATCTCTGACAAAAAGTATCTAAATATATAAAGAGCTGTCACAAAAGGCAATGACTGAAAAATTGGCAAAATACCTAAATAGACATTTCTCCAAAGATACACAAATGGCCAATAAGCACATGAAAAGATACTCAACATCATTAATCATCAGAGACATGCAAATCAAAACCAAAATAAGGTATCACTTCACACCTACTAGGATGCCTATAATCAAAATGACCAATAATTACTGTTAATGAGGATGTACATAAGTTAGAACTTTCATACAGTGCTAATGCGAATGTAAAATGGTGCAACTGCAATGGTTCCTCAAGAAGGAAAACATTGACTTACCAGGTGATACAGCTATTCTTCTCCAGGGATACACCCAAAAGAAATGAAAACATATGTTTACACAAAAACTTGAACATGAATGTTCACAACATTATTCATAATAGTCAGAAAACAAATAACCCAAATGTCCATCAAATAGTGAATGGATTTTTAAAATGTGGTATATTCATACAATGGAATATTATTCGGCAATAAAAAGAAATGAAGCACTGGTAAAGTCTATATCACAAACCCTGAAAATATTAAGCTAAGTCAAAGAAGCCAGTCACAAAGGATTATAGGATTCCATTTACACAACATGTCCAGAGTCAACTAATCTATAGAGACAGTAAGTAGATCCATTGGTTGCCTAGGGCTGAGCAGACGTGGCACTTGGAGTGAGAACTAAGAGATGCAGAGAACTACACATTTTCAATGGGTATATTGTATGGTGTGTGAACCACATATCAATAAAACTATTTAAGACAAAAAACCAAAAGAATTTAGGGGAGATTTTTTGTTTTTCTAGGCTAAAATATTTTACTACCAATGGATCCTCATTAGAAGAAATTCTACTCTTGATCTTAGCTGAAAGGCCAAGAAGTTATAAGAAATTCTAAAGGATGTACTTCAGGAATAAAGACAATGATTCTTAAAAGAAGTTCTGCAACTCAAGATACAAAAGTGACTAAGAAAGTGGTAAACATTAGGTAAATATAAAATATGTGAAAGAACATCTAATTTGAAGATTTAAAAATATAAAGCTAAAGTACTCAAATGAAAATCAAGAATGAAGATAACTGGAGTTTATTTCTAAGATCTTTCTATTGCTCAGCAAGGCAAAGATACTGATTAACTTTTGTGAAGTAAATACACAAGTTAAAATTTCAAAAGGAAGCAATAAAAAATTAAAAACAGAGTGCACATATTCCAAACCAGTATGGAGAAAAGAGATTTGAGAGAAAAAGAAATATGAATCCAAAAAAATGCAGGATGTAAACAAAAAGAAAAAAATAAAATATACAGAGAAAGGTCTTTTACAAAATGATAGATTACACATGCATGTCTGAATCCCCTTTCAAATTCCCTCTATACTCTAGCAAAAGGGACACCTGGGTGGCTCAGCTGGTTGGGCATTTGCCTTCAGCTTAGGTTGTGATCTGAGAGTCCTGGGATAGAGCCCCACATCATGCTCCTTGCTCAGCAAGGACCCTGTTTCTCCCTCTGCCTTCCACCGCCCCACCCCACCCCCCCGTGCTTGTGCTCTCTCTCTGACAATTAAATAAAATCTTTTTAAAAAAATGTCCCCCCAGGGGCGCCTGGGTGGCTCAGTGGGTTACAGCCGCTGTCTTCGGCTCGGGTCATGATCCCAGTGTCCTGGGATCGAGCCCCGCGTCGGGCTCTCTGCTCTGCGGACAGCCTGCTTCCTCCTCTCTCTCTCTGCCTCTCTGCCTACTTGTGATCTCTGTCTATCAAATAAATAAATAAAATCTTAAAAAAAAAAAATGTCCCCCCAAAATCCTTACCTTCTGATATTAAAACTCTTGTGTAATTCCCCTGACAGTGACACATGGTTGGCTTATACAACCAACAGAATATGGTGAAAGTAACAGTGTCCTATATTTAAGGCTAGGTCATAAAAGGCATTACAAATTTTTGCCTTGATCCCTAGGACTCCTTATTCTGGGAGAAGTCAGCTACCATACTCTGTAGACATTTAAGTAGTCCTATGGAGATTTCTATGTAAAAAGGAAATGAAGCCTCCCACCAAAGCCAGCACCAATTTGCTAACCATGAGTGAGCCACCTTGGAAGTAGATCTTCCAGTCCTAGTCAAGACTAAAGATGAATGCAGCCTGATATCTAACTGGTATCAAGAGGAACCAAGAGAGACCTTAAGCCACAACTGCTCAACCAAGCTATTCCCAAATTTCTCAACCACAGAAACTGCAGAAGAAGATAATAAGTTATTATTATTTTAAGCCCCAGAACTTCAGGATAATCTATTGCATAGCAACAGGACACTAACAGAGAAACCACAGTATAATCTTGGCTAAGTACTAGGGTAATATAAGATCTCTGCTCTAAATTACATGAAAAAAAACTTACACTGAAGTACCAGACTAACATGCTTAGAACCTATCCTTAAGTTCTTTCAATTCAAATAGAACGGTGTGTACTTATTTTACATATGGTAGTGATTTATTTCTTAAAAGGCAAAATAAAGGGTAGGATGAATTATGGGACAGTGACCATTTAATTTTTCATACAAACTGGAATGGTTTTGATTGTGAACAGAGAAAAGATGAAATGCTGTGTCAACAGGAATAAACCAGACCTATACTAGCCAAACCATGACATAATGCCACCCTAATTATGGATTATAGGTATAGAAATTTAAACTACTAAAATAAGGTGGTATAAAAGAAAAAGTATTAAATTCAGGAGGCTGCAATAAATTACAAGCATCATCATAATAAAAAATTACTGGTTTGGGCACCTGGGTGGCTCAGTCAGTGGAGATGCGACTCTTGATCTCAGGTTTATGAGTTCAAGATCCACCTGGGTGTACAAATAACTTAAAACCAAAATCTTAAAAAAAAAAAAAAATAGGGCACCTGGGTGGCTCAGTCATTATGCGTCTACCTTCCACTCAGATCATGATCCCAGGATCCTGGGATCGAGCCCCTGGGATTGAGTTTCCTGCTCAGTAGGAAGCCTGCTTCTCCCTCTCCCACTCTCCTTGCTTAAGTGTTCCTTCTCTTCAGGTATCTCTCTCTCTCAAATAAATAAATAAAATCGTTAAAAAAAAAAACTAGTTTGGTAAATAATCATATGCTGGGAACCGTTTTAAAGAACTTTACATGTACTAATTCATTTAATACAATTTCCCCATAATAAGCTGAGTAGTGGCTCCCAAAATATGTCCACATCCTATTTCCTGAAACCTACAAATGTGACCTTACTTGGAAGAGGGGTCTTTACACATCTAATTAGGAATTTCTAGATGGTACCATCCCAGATTATCCAGTTGGACCTTAAATCCAGTAACAATTGTTCTGTTAAGAAACACACAGAAAGAAGAAAAAAAGGCCATGTGAAGACAGGCAGAGATTAAAATTATGTAGCCACAAGCCAAGAGATACCTAGAGCCACGGGATGGTGGCAAAAGGAAGGAAGGATTCTCCCCAGAGCTTTTAGAGCAAATGCAGCTATTCTGACTTCTTGACTTCAGGCTTCTAGCCTCCAGAACTGTGAGAAATTCTGTATTTTAGGTTACCAAGTTTGAGGTAATTTGTTACAGCAGTCACAGGAAATTAATACACTCCCTATGACATGGATACTACTATCAACATTTTGCCAATGATGAAACAAGCACAGAAATGTTAAGTAATCAAATAAACCAGAAGATCTGGGGATAAGAATAAAATGTAATAAAAAAACTGGTTTGGAAATAGTATTTGGAGGCTGGTCATAGGGACTGAGTTTGCTGTCAAAATTTAGCTGAGCTTAATAAATGAAGAAGAGGGGCACCTGGGTGGCTCAGTGGGTTAAAGCCCCTGCCTTTGGCTCAGGTCATGATCCCAGGGTCTTGGGATCAAGCCCTGCATCAGGCTCTTCGCTCAGTGGGGAGCCTGCTTCCTCCTCTTTCTTTGCCTGTCTCTGCCTACTTGTGATCTCTGTCTGTCAAATAAATAAATAAAATCTTTTTAAAAAAATAAATAAATGAAGAAGAAATGAAAGAATCATTATTTTGCAACCTGAACAGATGATGGCATTTTAATATATATCCACAAACCATTTGATACTCCTCCCTTCCAAAGATGGAACCTAATACCCTGTCTCTTGAATGCAGGCCAGATTTAGTAACTCTCTTCTAATGAACAGAATGTGGCAAGAAAGGATCGTATGTGACTTCCACGGTGAGGGCATAAAAAGCAATGCCACAACAATGTATAAAGATACAATTTTTTAACATCAATAACTAAAATAGGTACTGAAAGAGCTGTAAAGGAACAGCTTTTGTATATTATTGAAATTAAGTGGTTATCAACCCTACAGGAAATACTGAAAATGGTCCTCTAAAATAGAAAGCCTAAAAGTAACACAGACCAGAAAGGAACAGAGACAATATACAGTAACAGTCACCTTACAGGCAATACAATGGCACTAAAATCCTATCTTTCAATAGTTACCCTGAATGTAAATGGGCTAAATACCCCAATCAAAAGACACAGGGTACCAGAATGGATAACAAAGTAAGACCTATCAATATGCTGTTTGCAAGAGACTCAAAGACACCTGCAGATTTAAAGTGAGGGGGTGGAAAATCACTTACCATGCTAATGGACATCAAAAGGAGTCTGGGGTGACAATCCTTGTATAAGACAAATTAGATTTTAAACCAAAGACTACAATAAGAGATGAGGAAGGACACTGTATCATACTTAAAGAGTCTGTCCAACAAGAAGATCTAACAATTTTAAATATCTATGCCCCAAACATGGGAGCAGCCAATTATATAAACCAGTTAATATCAAAGAAATATATTGACAGTAATACAATAATAGTAGGGGAGTTTAACATCCCCCTTACTGAAATGGACAGATGATCTAAGCAAAAGATCAACAGGGAAATAAAGGCTTTAAATGACACACTGGACCAGATGGACATCACAGATATATTCAGAACACTACATCCCAAAGCCACAGAATAAACCTTCTTCTCTAGTGTACATGGAACATTCTCCAGAATAGATCACACCCTAGGTCACAAATAAGATCTCAACAGGTACCAAAAGATTAGGATCATTCCCTGTATATTTTCAGACTGCCAATGCTTTGAAACTAGAACTCAATCACATGAGAAAAATTGGAAGGAACTCAAATACAGGGAGGCTAAAGAGCATCCTACTAAAGGATGAATGGGTCAACCAAGAAATTAAAGAAGAATTTTAAAAAGATTCATGGAAACAAATGAAAATGAAAACACAACTGTTCAAAATCTTTGGGACACATCAAAGGCAGTCCTGAGAGCAAAGTATATAGCAATACAAGCCTTTCTCAAGAAACAAGAAAGGTATAAAATACACAACCTAACCCTATGCCTAAAGGAGCTGTAGAAAGAACAGCAAAGAAAGCTAAACTCAGCAGTAGAAGAGAAATCATAAAGATCAGAGCAGAAATCAAAGAAAAGAAACCAAAAGAACAGTAGAACAGATCAACGAAAACTAGGAGCTGGTTCTTTGAAAGAATTAGTAAGATTGATAAACCCCTGGCCAGACTTGTCAAAAAGTAAAGAGAAAAGACCCAAGTTATTAAAAACATGAATGAAAGAGAAGAGATAACAACCAGCACCAAAGAAATACAAACAATTGTAAGAACACAGTATGAACAACTATATGCCAGCAAATTTGACAATCTGGAAGAAATGGATGCATTCCTAGAGATGTATAAGTGACCAAAACTGAACCAGGAAGAAAAAGAAAATCTGAACAGACCCATAACCAGTAAGGAAATTGAAGCAGTTATCAAAAAATTTCCCAACAAACAAGAAGAGCCCAGGACCAGATGGCTTCCCAGGGGAATTCTACCAAACATTTAAAGAAGAATTAGTACCTATTCTCCTGAAATGGTTCCAAAAAACAGAAATGGAAGGAAAACTTCCAAACTCATTTTATGAGGCCAGCATTACCCTGATCCCAAAACCAGCCAAAGAACCCATCAAAAAGGAAAATTACAGACCAATATCCTTGATGAACACAGATGCAAAAATTCTCACCAAAATACTAGCCAAGAGGATCCAACTGTACATTAAAAGGATTATTCACCACAACCAACTGGGATTTATTCCTGGGCTACAAGGTTGGTTCAACATCTGCAAATCAATCAACGTGATACAGTACATTAATAAAAGGAATAACAAGAACCATATGATACTCTCAACAGATGCAGAAAAAGCATTTGACAAAGTACAGCATCCTTATTTGATTAAAACTCTTCACAGTACAGGGATAGAGAGTACATACCTCAATATCATCAAAGCCATCTATGAAAAACCAACACCAAATATCATTCTCAATGGGGAAAAACTGACAGCTTTTCCCCTAAGGTCAGGAACATAGCAGGGATGTCCACTATCACCACTGCTATTCAACATAGTACTAGAAGTCCTAGCTTTAGCAATCAGACAACAAAAATAAATAAAAGGCATCCAAATCAGCAAAGAAGAAGTCAAACTCTCACTCTTTGCAGATGATATGATACTTTTTGTGGAAAACCCAAAAGACTCCACCCCCAAAACTGCTAGAACTCATACAAGAATTCAGTAAAATGGCAGGATATAAAATCAGTGCAAAGAAATCGGTTGCCTTTCTATACACCAACAGCAAGACAGAAGAAAGAGAAATTAAGGAGTTGATCCCACTTACAATCACACCCAAAACCATAAGATACCTAGGAATAAATCTAACCAAAGAGGCAAAGAACCTGTACTCAGAAAACTATAGAATACTCATGGAAGAAACTGAGGAAGATACAAAAGAAAAAAAAAGGAAAAAGAAGTTTCATGCTCATGGACCAGAAGAATGAATATTGTGAAAATGTCTTTGCTACCTAGAGCAATCTACACATTTTTTTTAAAGATTTTATTTATTTATTTGACAGAGATCACAAGTAGGCAGAGAGGCAGGCAGACAGAGAGGAGGAAGCAGGCTTCCCGCTGAGCAGAGAGCCCAATGCGGGGCTTGATCCCAGGACCCTGGGATCATGACCTGAGCCGAAGGCAGAGGCTTTAACCCACTGAGCCACTCAGGCGCCCAGCAATCATTTAACGCAATCCCTATCAAAATACCATCAACATTTTTCAAATAAATCCAAATAATCCTAAAACTTGTGTGGAACCAGAAAAGACCCCGAATAACCAGAGGAATGTTGAAAAAGAAAACCAAAGCTAGTGGCATCACAATTCTGGACTTCAAGCTCTATTATAAAGCTGTAATCACCCAGCAGCACAAAAAAAGACACATCGATCAATGGAACAGAATAGAAAGCACAGAAATGGACTCTCAACTCTATGGTCAACTAATCTCCAACAAAGCAGGAAAGACTGCCCAATGGAAAAAAAAGTCTCTTCAAGAAATGGTGTTAGGAAAACTGGACAGCCACATGCAGAAGAAACTGACCATTTCCTTACACCACACACAAAAACAAACTCAAAATGGATGAAAGACCTAATAATGGTGAGTGAGACAAGAATCCATCAAAATCCTTGAGAACACCAAAGGCAAGAGAAACAAGAGAAAAATGAACTATTGGGACTTCATCAAGATCTAAAGCCTTTGCACAGCAAAGGAAACAGTCAACAAAACCAAAACACAACCAACAAAATGGGGGAAGATATTTGCAAATGACATATCAGATAAAGGGCTAGTATACACAATCTATAAAGAACTTATCAAACTCAACACTCAAAGAACAAATAATCCAATCAAGAAATAGGCAGAAGACATGAACAGACATTTCTGCAAAGAAAGACATCCAAATAGCCAACAGACACATGAAAAAGTGTTCAACATCACCCAGCATCAGGGAAATACAAATGAAACCCCCAGTGAGATACCACCTCACACCAGTCAGAATGGCTAAAATTAACAAGTCAGGAAATAGGTGTTGGCGAGGATGTGGAGAAAGGGGAACCCTCCTACACTACTGGTGGGAATGCAAGCTGGTGCAGCCACTCTGGAAAACCATATGGAGGTTTCTCAAAAGTTGAAAATAAAGCTACCCTATGACCCAGCAATTGCATCACGGGGTATTTACCAAAAGGATACAAATGTAGTGATCCAAAGGGCACGCACACCTGAATGTTTATAACAGCGATGTAGCCAAACTACAGAAAGAGCTTAGATGTCCATCAATAGATGAATGGATAAAGAAAATGTGATACACACACTCACACACATATATATATGATGGAATATTACTCAGACATCAAAAAAACCAAAACCCTGCCATTTGCAACGATGTGGATGGAACTAAAGGGTATTATGCTAAGTGAAATAAGTCAGAGAAAGACAATTACCATATAATCTTATCAATATGAGGCATTTGAGAAACAAGACAGAGGTTCATAGGGGAAGGGAGGGAAAAATGAATCCAAACAAAACCAGAGAAGCAGATAAACCATAAGAGACTCAATCTGAGGAAACAAACTGAGGGTTGCTGGAGTGGAGGAGGTAGGAGGGATGGAGTCACTAGGTAATGGACACTGGGGAGGGTATGTGCTATGGTGAGTGCTGTGAATTCTGTTAAGACTGATGTATCACAACTCTACCCTTGAAACAAATAATACATTATATATTAATAATAATAAAAAGAAAAATTAAGCAGTTATAAATTCAAATTAGAGTATTATAACTTTAGGACTTAAAATGTAATCCCCATGGTAACCACAAAAGAAAACAGTTACAGAATATACACAAAAGGAAATAAGACAATGGAAATGTTTCATTATCAATTAAACACAATGACAGTAATGAAGGAAATGAATGACAAAAAAAAGCTCTAACACATATGGAAAACAAAGAGTAAAATGAAGAAGTCCCTCTTTACCAGTAATTAGTTTACATGAAAATGGGCTGAACTCTCCAATCAGAAGACAGAAATTGGCAGAATGGATTAAAAACATCATCTGATCATATGCTGTCTATAAGAGATTCATTCTAGATCCAAAGAGACAAATAGGCTAAAAGTAAAAGGATGGAAAAAGATATTCCAAGTAAACTATAAATAGTAACCAAAAGACCGCTGAGGTAAGTCTACTAAAGTCACACAAAACAGATTTTTTTTTTAAAGATTTTATTTATTTATTTGATAGAGAGAGAGAGAAAGAAAAGAGTATGAGCTGGGGGAGGAGCAGAAGAAGAGAGAGAAGCATACTCCCCAAGGAGCAAGAAGCCCTACACGGTACCCGATCCCAGGACTCCAGGATCACGACCTGAGCCACAGGCTGACATTTAACTGAATGAGCCACCCAGGGACCTCCAAAACGACTTTAAATCAAAAAAAGTTGTGAGAGCCAGGCCAGCTCAGTCAGGGGAGCTTGAGACACTTGATCTCAGGGTCGTAAATTTGAGCCCCACATTAGGTATAGAGATTAAATAAATAAATACATAAATAGAACTTTAAAAAAAAAAGGTTATGAGACAAAAGATGTTACAATATTAATAAAAGGCCTCAAACAGCAGGAAAATACAGTAATTTATAAACATTTACACAATTATAAAAATTTAGTAATAATAGACCACCAAAATAAATGAAGCAAAAACTAACAGGTTTGAAGGTAGAAATAGACATTTCTCAGCATATTGAAAGGATTATAAGCCAAGTGGGTTTATTCCTGGCATTCAAGGATTGGTTCAACATATAAAAATTAATCAATGTAATACACCATGTTAAAAGAATGAACAGAAAAAATCATAATCATCTCAATTGATAGAGAAAAAACACCTGACAAAATTTACCCCCTTTTATGACGAAAACATTCAACAAAGTAGGAACAGAAGGGAACCACCTCAGTTTGTTAATAAAGGCTATATATGAAAAACGCACACTGACATCATATTCAATGGTGAAAGAATGAAAGCTTCTTCTTGAAGACCAGGAATAAGGCAAGGATGCCCACTCTTACCACTTCCATTCAACACAATCCTGGAAGCCCAAACCAAAGCAATTAGGCAAGAAAAAGAAATGAAAAGCACCCAAATAGGAAAGGAAGAGTAAAATTCTGTTTGAAGATATAATTATATATATAGAAAATCCTAGAGATTCCACACACACAAAAATTGTTAGAATAAATTCTGCAAACTAGAAAGATACAGAAATCAACACATAAAAACCTGCTGTATTTCTGTTCATTAACAATCAACAATCCAAACAGGAAATTAAGACAAATCTATTTATAAAATCAGTAGGTTAAGCATCTGCCTTCCATTTAGGTCATGATCCCAGGGTCCTGGAATTAAGTTCCAGTCAGCCCCACTCTGCTCAGTGGGGAGCCTGCTTCTCCCTCTCCCTGCCCTACCTCCACTCCTCTTTTTTCTCTCTCAAATGTATAAAACCTTAAAAAACAAAATAAAAACGAACAGTAAGACACTTATGAATTAACGAGCAAAGTAAAAAACTTGTAACACAAAACTGTAAAACACTGCTGAAAGAAATTAAAAGACACAAATAAATGGAAAGACATCTTGTGCTTATGGATTAGAAGTCTTCATATTAAGATATTAATACTACCCAAAGCAGTCCACAGATTCAATGTAACCCCTATCAAAAAACCAAGGACGTAAAAACAAACAAACAAAAACCAATGACGTTCCTTGCAGAAACAGAAAATCCATCCTAAAATTCATACACAATCTCCAGAGACCTTGAATAGCCAAAATAATCTTGAAAAAGAAGAACAAAGTTAGAGGATTTATATTTCCTGATTTCAAAATTTAGTACAAAGCTGCAATAATCAAAACACTGGTGCTGGCATAAAGACATACAAACTTATTCCACTGGACTAGAATAAAGAGCCCAAAAATAAACTCTTACAGATAAAGTAAAATGATTTCTGCCAAGGGTGCCAAGACCAGTCATTGGGGAAAGGACAGTCTTTTCAACAAATGGTGCTGGGAAAACCAAATCTCCACTTGCAAAAGAATAAAGTTGGACCCTTACCTAACACCATTTACAAAAATTAAAAATGGATCAAAGACCTAAATGTTAAGACCTAAAAATATAAAACTCTTAGAGGAAAATAGGACAAATGCTTCACAACATGGATTTGGCAATGAGTCCAATGACACCAAAGGTATAGGCAACAAAAGAAAAAAAATAAATTGGACTTCACAAAAATTTCAAACTTTTGTGCAAAAGAAACTATCAACAGGATGAAAAGGCAACCTATAAAATAGGAGAAAATATCTGAAATCATTCATCTAAAGGATTAATATCCAGAATAGCCAGAGAACTAAAACTCAACAACAAAAACTTAATTCAAAAATGGACAAAGTGTTTGAACAGATGTTTCTCCAAAGAATGGCCAGCAAGCACACAAAAAGACACTTAATACCATTAATCATTAGGGAAATCCAAATCAAAACCACAATGAAATACCAACTCACACCCACCAGGAGGGCTACTATCAAAAAAATAAAAAATGAGGGGCGCCTGGGTGGCTCAGTGGGTTAAAGCCTCTGCCTTCGGCTCAGGTCATGATCCCAGAGTCCTGGGATTGAGCCCCGCATCAGGCTCTCTGCTCAGCAGGGAGCCTGCTTCCCTCTCTCTCTGCCTGCCTCTCTGCCTACTTGTGATCTCTGTCTGTCAAATAAATAATCTTTAAAAAAACAAAAACAAAAACAAAAATGAGATATTAACAAATGTTGCCAAAGATGTGGAGAAATTATTACCCTTGTGCACCAATGCTGGGAATGTAAAAGGATATAGCTGCTGTGGGAAACAGTATGGTGGTTCCTCAAAAACATAAAAATAGAATTACCATAAGATCCAATAATCCCACTTCCTGCTATATACCCAAAAGAATTCAAAGTAGGTTCTAGAAGAGGTGTTTGTACACAGAAGTTCATAGCAGCATTATTCACAATAGCTAAAATGTGGAAGTAACCCAAGTGTCCATCAATGGATGAATGGATAAACAAAATGTGATCTATACATACAATGGAATAATATTAGGAAGGAAATTCTGACACATGCTATAAGATGGACGGACTTTCAGGACATTATGCTAAGTGAAGTAAGTCAGCCAGAAAAAGATGACTCTACTTATATGAGATACCCAGAGCAATCAAATCAGAGACCAAAAGTACAGCAATAGTTACCAAGGGCTCAGGGGAGGAGGGGATGTGGAGTTATTGTTCAATGGCGTAGAGTTTCAATTTTGCAAGACAAAAAGTTCTAGAGATATATGGTGGTGATGACTGCACAATGATATGAATGAACTGAGTACCAGTGAACCATAGACTTAAAAGTGGTTATGATGGGGATGCACAGGTGGCTCCATCGATTAAGCTTAGTTTCGGCTCAAGTCATGATCTCCAGGTCCTGAAATCAAGCTCTGCAACTTACTTACGGTTCAGCAAAATCAAAAGTATCTATCTAGAGAGAGAAAATAAATGTGACAAGATGTTATTAACTGGTCAACCTAGGCCAAGTGCTTCCAAGTATTCACTATACTATTCTTCTGACTTTTCTGTAGCTTAGATTTTTTTCAAAGTAACTGGCTTTTTTTTTTTTTTAAAGAAGAATATAAAGAGTATCCCATCACAATGAGATACCTGACACTCCTATTAGAATGGCTACAACAAGAAAATACTGACAATAACAAGTGTCTGACAAGGATGCAAACATCCTTATATATTTGTGGTTGGAATACAAAATGGTAAAGTCAATATGGAAAATCTTTTGCCTACTTCTTATAAATTTCAACACATTTACCATACAACCCAACAATCCCATTTCTAGGTATTTACCTTAGAGCAGGGTTCTTAACCGGAGGTTATTCTGCACTATGCGACTTTTTTTTTTTTTTTAAAACAACTGACACAAGGTGCAGGTGGCTACTGATATCTAACGGGCAGAAGAAGCAAGGGATGCTGCTAAACATCCTACTGAGCTCTCCACAAGAAAGAATTAATTTTCCAGCCCCAAATGTCATAGTACCAAGATTAAGAAACTCCACCTAAAGAAATAAAAGCAACAGTCACCTAAAATCTATACAGAAATGTTAATAGTAACTCTGCTCATAATTACCAAAAATGTCAAACAACCCCAAATCCCTCAACAGATAAACTGATAAACTGTGGTGCAACAAAAAGAAACAAAGTACTGATACATGAAACAACTTGGGTGTATCTGGAACACATCATGCTCAGTGAAACCCAGTCTCAAAAAGTTACATAAGTTAGGTGCACCTGGGTGGCTCAGTGGGTTAGAGCCTCTGCTTTCCGCTCAGGTCATGATCTCAGGGTCCTGGGATTGAGCCTCGCATCGGGCTCTCTGCTTGTCGGGGAGCCTGCTTCCCCCTCCCTCTCTGCCTACCTCTGCCTACTTGTGATCTCTCTCTCTCTCTGTCAAATAAATAAATAAAATCTTTAAAGAAAAAAAGTTACATAAGTTTAAAAAAAAAGTTACATGTGTATTATTCTGCTTACGGTGACAACCTCCAAAAGACAAAACAACAGAGATAGATAACAAATCCATGGCTGTTAAGAGTAGAGGGTGCAGTACAAGGGAGGTTTCTGGTATGATGGAACCATTCTATATCCTCATTATGGTGTTAAAAAATCTGTACATGTGTTAAAATTCATACAACTGTACACTAAAAGAAAAAGCCAATTTTACTTTATGATTTTTTTAAAGTAGCATTAAAAACATTTAAAAAACAATATTTTAAAAAAAGAGGATTTATTTTAGAGAGTGTTGGGGGGGGGGAGGAGCAAAGGGAAAGAGAATCTTCCAGCAGACACCTCGCTGAGCATGGAGCATGAGGAGGGGCTTGATCCCACTACCCCAAGATCATGACCTGAGCCGTAACTGAGACGCTTAAACAACTGAACCACTCAGGTACCTCCCCAAAACACACTGTTTTAAAAAGGCTACATCTCGGGACGTCTGGGTGGCTCAGTGGGTTGGGCCGCTGCCTTTGGCTTGGGTCGTGGTCCCAGGGTCCTGGGATCGAGTCCCGCATGGGCTCCTTGCTCGGCTGGGAGCCTGCTTCTCTCTCTGCCTCTGCCTGCCTCTCTGCCTGCTTGTGCTCTCTCTCTCTCTCTCTCCTTCTCTCTGACAAATAAATTAAAAAAAAAAAAAAGGCTACATCCCCTTTATGCTATGCTGAATAGGGTCTCCCCAAAATTCATGTCCACCTGAAATCTCAGAATGTGACCTTATTTGGTCTTATAGGATCTTTGTAGATGTAATCATTATGATAAGATCATACTGGATTACGGCGGGCCCTAGTTCAATGACCTGTGTCCTTATAAGAAAATCTGGACATATAGGCATGCACAGAGTAAAGTTGATATGAAAACACATAGGGAGAATGCCACGCAAAGACAGAGGCAGAAAGAAATGCAAGGATGGCCAGCAACCACCAGAAGCTACGAGAGAGGCATGGCACAGATTCTCCTTCTGAGAAGTTCAACCCTACTGACACCTTATTTTGGTCTTTCAGACTCCAATACTGTGACAGAATAAGGTTCAGCTGTCTTAAACTAACTAGTATGTGGCAACTTGTTACAGCAGTTCTAGGAAAATGATATATCCTAAGACTCTATTTATATGACGTTCTGGAAAAGGCAAAACTATTCGGACAGAAAACACATCAGTACTTCCTAGGGGACAGTGCTAGGGAGAAATGTACGACCACGAAGGGAAAAAACTGTCAAAATTCAGACCTGTACACTAGAAAAGGATGAATTTTACTACGTCCAAGTTACATCCCAATAAACTTAACTGCAGAGGCACCTGAGTGGCTCAGTCAGTTAAGCGTCTGCCTTTGGGTCAAGTCACATACCAGGGTCCTGGGGTCAAGCCCTGTGTCAGGCTCCTTGCTCAGTGGGGAGCATGCCTCTCCCTCTCCCTCTGCCTGCCTGTGCTTTCTCCCTCTGTGTCAAATAATAAAATCTTTTAAAAACAAAAATTAAAAAACCCTTAAAAAAAAAATTCCCAATGTGAATGACCCACCCCCCCAAAAATCCTAACTAGTTTGTACAATAAAAGAAAAAATAATTGACTCTAGCTCTCCTGTGCATCATGGGGTAATCTCTCCAGGACCCATCTATCATTTTTAATACCACCCTTCTACCTCCATATCTTACTGCTGCATTAACTTGTCTTTTCTAATGTCCCTTTCATTTTATAATCTATCCTTTTGCCTCCTCTTCCTCTTCCTAACACTCAATTTTTAAAGCAATTTCAAAACTTTGCTTCCATCTACAGTTTTAAAATTCATAAGATATAGAGACATGGGGCACCTGGGTGGCTCAGCTGGTTGAGCATCCAACTCTTGATTTCGGCTCAAGTCATGATCTCAGGGTCCTGGGGTCAAGCCCCATGTGGGTTCCATGCTCAATGCAGAGGCTGCTTGATGATTCTCTCTTTCCCTCTCCCTCAGCCCCTCCCCCGTACTCTCACTTACTCACTCTAAAAATACATTAAAAAAAAAAAAAGATATAGAGACAAGATGGATGCCTCTGTTTGAATTTCCTATAAAAAATAACAGGGAAGGGGCACCTGCGTGGATTGGTTGTTAAGTGGCTGCCTTTGGCTCAGGTCATGATCCCAGGGTCCTGGCACTGAGCCCCGCATCAGGCTCCCTGTTCAGCAGGAAGCCTGCTCTTCCCTCTCTAACTCCCCTTGCTTATGTTCCCTCTCCTGCTTTCAAATAGTAAATAAAAATCTTTAAAAATAATAATAATAATAATAACAAGGATTCCTGGGTGGCTCAACTGGTTAAGCATCTGCCTTTGGCTCAGGTCATGATCCCAGGACCCTAAGGTCGGAGTCCCACATCCGGCTCCCTGCTCAGTGGGGAGCCTGCTTCTTCCTCTCCTCTGCCTGCCACCCCCATGCTTGTGCTCTATCACTCTCTATGACAAATAAATAAAAACTTTTTAAAAAAAATAGAAATAAAATAAAAAAATAACAGACTTTCTTTTTACATTATTAAAAAAAAAAAAACAACTTTCACCATCAAGTACAATGGAGTCTCTATCTTTGCCTGGTAAACCAGTGTGACTTGAACCACTGAAGGTATCAGTTTGAATCTAAGATATAGTACAATATTAATAAAATCTATTACCTATTAGTCTATCAGTTACAAAGAAACTTAAAATAGGGTCAATTCTTAAAACTTTTATATTGTTCATTTTGAGTAATGTTTACTATCACACTAGAAAAATGTGACAGAATGTCTAATGCAGAAAGGAGGTGCTAAAACACTGCCATAGGTAAAAACTAACCTTAACATCTTCCTGAAAGGCAACAGAAATAAAAATGTGGAAAGAGAAAGACACATTTCACAAGATTATTTCAGTTATATCTTGTCCCATAAGCAACAAACAGCAAACTACATTTCTAGCCTTATTTTAAAACATTATCTTATTTATAGAAAAATTCTTAGTCAGGACATTATGAAATTTGCTTGGTTTATTTTCAGAAATAACACAGCCAACATAATATGTAATTTTTGTAGGCCACCATCTATTTTGACCTAGAAAACTTTTCAATAACTTGATATGGGTCTATAATTCTTAAAAGGAGCTATCAAAAAGACATTTCAGAAAACACACTATGGGCAACTGGGTGGATCAGTCAATTAAGTGTCCGATTCTTGATTTCAGCTCAGGTCTGATCTCAAAGTTGTGAGACTGAATCCCCCACTGAGCCCTGCATACTTGGGCTCTGCACTAGACTTGGAGCCTGCGTTAATATTCTCTTTCTCCCTCTGCCCTCCCCACCTCCACCTCGCTCTCTCAAAAAAAAAAAAAAAACAAACAACCCCCAAAAAACCACACTAAACTGGTAAGGAAAAACTGCTTGTCAAAGCACAAATACATCGCTCAAAGAGCTAAAGTACATAGTACATAGTGGTATTCAGAGAACTAAAACCAAACAAAGTCAAACTCTCAAACAGCCTTACCAAATAATACAGAAGTGGGACACCTGGGTGGCTCAGTCAGTAGTGTCTGACTCTTGATCTCAGGGTTGTGAGATCTAGCTGAGTTGGGCTCCACACTCAGTGGGGAGTTGGCTTGAGATTCTCTCCCTCCCCTTCTGCCCCTCCCCCCTCAAATAAATACATCTTTAAAAAAATAAATAAAATAAAATACATAAAATACAGAAGCATACTGTCAATACTGAGTAGTCTCCTTTGAACAAGGCCACTCAACCATGTTCTTAAACCACCACTCAAGTAAAATGGCTATGTCTAAAAGGATCAGTTTTTAAAAGTCTGTATTTATTCACCAGCCACTACTATGAAGAACAGAGCCTCAATCCAGATGGAAGTAGAACCATGAAGGTAATAATGGTTCTTGTGTATGCCACCAGGAGCCACACTACCCAGCCAGGTTGAAAACTAGATCCTGCTCTCTCCAGTCATAGTAGCAGAGACTAACTAGAAGGAACAACCTTTAGATCCCAATCTCTACTAATGATGGCAAGAGAACTGAACTTGATGTAGGAGTTGGAGGCATTATCAGAGGGGATAAGAGTTCTTTGGGTTGGGGTAGAAGATAAATACTCACTCTCAATAAAATGAGAGAAAATGGAACTCAAACCTGCTGATGATGGGGAAAAACTGCTTTCTTATTGACTAGAAAAAGCTACCTTAATAGAAAGGTAAGGAGTAGACCATTCTCCCTCTCAAAAGTGACACCTTGGCTCTGAACATCATGTAAATAATCTCATATCATTGAAAGCTCCTTTCCCATTTTCTAACCAAATCTATGCATGTGGATCTAAAGCATATGCATAAAAAAGACAATTATCTTATTCAATGAGAAAAACAGCTGTAACTTTCAAGGTTCAAGAGTATGGCAACAGAACTTAAGGAAACTGGCACTAAAATCAAACTTTCAGTATTCATTTGCTGGTTTGAACTCTGTACCCACTACTTCAGACAGCAATTTTCTCCCTGTTCTCCCAAACAGCTAACAAACATTTTAATATTAACTATTACAAGCTGTTTCCTGGTTTTGACTACTTACTGCTAGATTTTAAATGATATATGCCACAATAAATATAACTACCATTGTGCTACAATAAGTATTGCTCTCTTTCACAAACAATGCTTGTGTGAAATTATACAACCTAATTACGTATAAAGTTGAACTCCCTGGCTCCCAAGAAACTAGTTTCTGATCATCTCTTAATGCCTATAGATTGTCCTCAAAATACAAAATCCTGATAGCCATCCTTCCAACAAAACTTTCTCAGATCATTTCTGAACATAATTTTAAGAACTCTCAAGTAAATTAGATATCAATATTAATGAGTCACTGAGTAACATGTATGTACACTTTACAAACAAATTTGTATTTTTATTAAAAGGAGCCAAAAACCATTACTATTCAGACTATATTAAAAACCTAGAAAAAGGAGCGTCTGGGTGGCTCGGTGGGTTAAAGCCTCTACCTTCAGCTCAGGTCATGATCCCAGGTTCCTGGGATGGAGCCCCGCATCGAGCTCTCTGCTCAGCAGGGAGCCTGCTTCCTCCTCTCTCTCTGCCTGTGTCTCTGCCTACTTGTGCTCTCTATCAAATAAATAAATAAAAATTAAAATTAAAAAAAACAGAAAAAAATCACAGAAAATCATTTACAATCAGGAGCCCTACATATTTGTGGCAGGAGAGGAGGAGACAAATTACCATTACCCATTAGGAAACAAATAGGATTATGAAAACAAGGCCAATTCTATTTTCCAATATGGGTCTATAGATTTTCACCTTAGTATTCTATCCCAAGACTACCTTTTCTACTTCGAACCCAAAAAGGCACTGAATAAAAATATTGCAAAGAAGTCAAAATACACAAACATCTTATTTGTTCTTATAGGTAAACAAACTGAAATCCAGGAAAGTTAAATGGGTTGCCCAGTTAGGCGAAGATTTCTTATATATGACAAAAGTACTACTCATAAAAGAAAAAACTGAGAAAAAAGCCTCGTTAAAATTAGGAACTTCTACTTTTCAAAAGACATTATGAAGAAAATGAAAAAAAAGATAACCAAAAGGCTAGGAGAATATATTTGTAAAATGCATATCTAATAGAAGACTTATATCCAGAATTTACAAAGAATTCTTACAACTCATTAATAACCCAACCAAAATGGATTGTCCAAGGTCAGAACAAAAGATGTGGCCAAAAGAGAGATCTCTAGCCTTTTTTCAACATTAATTTCATGATTTGAAACAATGGTTGGGGGAGGAGTCAAGATGGCGGAGAAGTAGCAGGCTTAGACGATATCGGGCAGCAGGAGATCTGCTGGATAGCCTATCAAACCATTCCGAACACCTACGAATCCAACAGGAAATCGAAGAGAAGAAAAACAACGATTCTAGAAACAGAAAATCGACCACTTTCTAAAAGGTAGGACAAGCGGAGAAGTGAATCCAACACGACAGGAAGATAGACCCTGGCTCCCGGCAAGCGGCTGAAAAACGGAGCACAAAATCAGGACTTTTAAAAGTCTGCTCCACGGAGGGACATCACTTCAGAGGCTAAACTGGGGTGAAGACCTCACGGGAACAGCGTGGATTCAGGTCGCGCGGGGTCACAGAAGGATCGGGGGTGTCTGAGTGTCGCAGAGCTCACGGGTATTAGAGCGGGGAAGCCGGCTGTGGAGATGGAGCTGAGGGGTGAACTCTCAACTCGGGGTTTCCTGGAGCCGTGGTCTGTGACACGGGCCGGTGCTCTGCAAGGGGTCCCCACAAGATCCGGGGAGACTCCGACCTGGGAGAGCTCAGGGATCTCCAGGGTTCGAAGACTCCAAGTGGGACTCTGTCAGAGACAGAGACACTTGGTCACAGGCTGGGTGAGCTCGGAGGGCAGCCAGAGGCCAGTGAGACGGGACTGATTACGCACGATTTTCTCCGAGCGCGGCAAGAGGCTGGGGAGACGGGAGTGATTAGGCGCTTTTCACTGAAGGCGCACTGAAGACTGGGGCCCCTAGCTTTCGGCTCCTCCGAGCCAGAGATTGGGAGGCTGCCATTTTCATTCCCGTCCTCCGGAACTCTACGGAAAGCGTTCAGGGAACAAAAGCTCCCAAAAGCGAACCTGAGAGGATTACTTAGCCCGGCCCCTGGTAAGGGCGGTGCAATTCTGCCTGAGGCAGAGACACTTGAGAATCACTACAACAGGCCCCTCCCCCAGAAGATCAAAGAAATCCAGCCAAGACCAAGTTCACTTAACAAGGAGAACAGCGGATTCTTATCTGGACAAAATGACAAGACGGAAAAACTCACCACAAAAAAAAGAACAGGAGGCAGGACCGAAGGCTAGGGATCTAATCAATACAGACATTGGTAATATGTCAGATCTGGAATTCAGGACTACGATTCTCAAGGTTCTAGCCGGGCTCGAAAAAGGCATGGAAGATATTAGAGAAACCCTGTCAGGAGAAATAAAAGCCCTTTCTGGAGAAATAAAAGAACTAAAATCTAATCAAGTTGAAATTAAAAAAGCTATTAATGAGGTGCAATCAAAAATGGAGGCTCTTACTGCTAGGATAAATGAGGCAGAAGAAAGAATTAGTGATATAGAAGACCAACTGACAGAAAATAAAGAAGCTGAGCAAAAGAGAGACAAACAACTACTGGACCACGAGGGGAGAATTCGAGAGATAAGTGATACCATAAGACGAAACAACATTAGAATAATTGGGATTCCAGAAGAAGAACAAAGAGAAAGGAGCAGAAGGTATACTGGAGAGGATTATTGTAGAGAATTTCCCTAATATAGCAAGGGGAACAAGCATCAAAATCCAGGAGGTGCAGAGAACACCCCTCAAAATCAATAGGAATTGGTCCACACCCTGCCATCTAATAGTAAAATTTACAAGTCTTAGCGACAAAGAGAAAATCCTGAAAGCAGCACGGGACAAGAAGTCTGTAACATACAATGGTAAAATATTAGATTGGCAGCAGACTTATCCACAGAGACCTGGCAGGCCAGAAAGAACTGGCATGATATATTCAGAGCACTAAACGAGAAAAACATGCAGCCAAGAATACTTTATCCAGCTAGGTTATCATTGAAAATAGAAGGAGAGATAAAAAGCTTCCAGGACAAACAAAAACTGAAAGAATTTGTAAACACCAAACCAGCTCTACAGGAAATATTGAAAGGGGTCCTCTAAGCAAAGAGAGACCCTAAAAGTATTATCAGAAAGGAACAGAGACAATATACAGTAACAGTCACCTTACAGGCAATACAATGGCACTAAATAGTTACCCTGAATGTAAATGGGCTAAATGCCCCAATCAAAAGACACAGGGTTTCAGAATGGATAAAAAAACAAAACCCATCCATAAGCTGCCTACAAGAAACTCATTTTAGACCTGAAGACACCTCCAGATTGAAAGTGAGGGGTGGAAAACAATTTACCATGCCAATGGACATCAGAAGAAAGCTGGGGTGGCAATCCTTATATCAGATCAGTTAGATTTTAAGCCAAAGACTATAATAAGAGATGAGGAAGGACACTATATCATACTCAAAGGGTCTGTCCAACAAGAAGATCTAACAATTTTAAATATCTATGCCCCTAACATGGGAGCAGCCAACTACATAAACCAATTAATAACAAAATCAAAGAAACACATTGACAAGAATACAATAATAGTAGGAGACTTTAACACAACCCTCAATGAAATGGACAGATCATCCAACCAAAAGATCAACAAGGAAATAAAGGTCTTAAATGACACACTGGACCAGATGGACACAGATATATTCAGAACATTCCATCCCAAAGCAACAGAATACACATTCTTCCCTAGTGCCCATGGAACATTCTCCAGAATAGATCACATCCTGGGTCATAAATCAGGTCTCAACCGGTATCAAAAGATTGGGATCATTCCCTGCATATTTTCAGACCACAATGCTCTGAAGCTAGAACTCAATCACAAGAGGAAATTTGGAAAGAGCACAAATACATGGAGACTCAACAGCATCCTTCCAAAGAATGAATGGGTCAACCAGGAAATCAAAGAAGAATTGAAAAAAACCATGGAAACAAATGATAATGAAAATACAACGGTCCAAAATCTGTGGGACACAGCAAAGGCCGTCCTGAGAGGAAAATATATAGTGATACAAGCCTATCTCAAGAAACAGGAAAGGTCTCAAATACACAATCTAACCCTACACCTAAAGGAGCTCGAGAAAGAACAACAAAGAAAGCCTAAACCCAGAAGGAGAAGAGAAATAATAAAGATCAAAGCAGAAATCAATGAAATAGAAACCAAAAGAACAGTAGAACAGATCAATGAAACTAGGAGCTGGTTCTTTGAAAGAATTAATAAGTGATAAACCCCTGGCCAGACTTATCAAAAAGAAAAGAGAAAGGACCCAAATAAATAAAATCATGAATGAAAGAGGAGAGATCACAACCAACACCAAAGAAATACAATCATAAGAACATATTATGAGCAACTCTATGCCAACAAATCTGACAATCTGGAAGATATGGATGCTTTCCTAGAGACATATAAACTGCCAAAACTGAACCAAGAAGAAATAGAAAACCTGAATAGGCCCATAACCAGTAAGGAGATTGAAACGGTCATCAAAAATCTCCAAACAAAAGCCCAGGGCCAGATGGCTTCCCAGGGGAATTCTACCAAACATTTAAAGAAGAATTAATTCCTATTCTCCTGAAACTGTTCCAAAAAATAGAAATGGAAGGAAAACTTCCAAACTCATTTTATAAGGCCAGCATCACCTTGATCCCCAAACCAGACAAGGATCCCAACAAAAAAGAGAATTACAGACCAATATCCTCGATGAACACAGATGCGAAAATTCTCACCAAAATACTAGTCAATAGGATCCAACAGTACATTAAAAGGATTATTCACCACGACCAAGTGGGATTTATTCCAGGGCAGCAGGGTTGGTTCAACATCCGCAAATCAATCAATGTGATACAGTACATTAACAAAAGAAAGAACAAGAACCATATGATACTCTCAATAGATGCTGAAAAAGCATTTGACAAAGTGCAACATCCCTTCCTAATCAAAACTCTTCAAAGTGTAGGGATAGAAGGCACATACCTCAATATTATCAAAGCCATCTATGAAAAACCCACGGCAAGTATCATTCTCAATGGAGAAAAACTGAGAGCTTTTCCGTTAAGGTCAGGAACACGGCAGGGATGTCCACTATCACCACTGCTATTCAACATAGTACTAGAAGTCCTAGCCTCAGCAATCAGACAACAAAAAGAAATTAAAGGCATCCAAATTGGCAAAGAAGAAGTCAAACTATCGCTCTTTGCAGATGATATGATACTATATGTGGAAAACCCAAAAGGCTCCACTCCAAAACTGCTAGAGCTTGTACAGGAATTCAGTAAAGTGTCAGGATATAAAATCAATGCACAGAAATCAGTTGCATTTCTTTACACCAACAACAAGACAGAAGAAAGAGAAATTAAGGAGTCAATCCCATGTACAATTACACCCAAAACCATAAGATACCTAGGAATAAACCTCACCAAAGAGGCAAAGAATCTATACTCAGAGAACTATAAAGTACTCATGAAAGAAACTGAGGAAGACACAAAGAAATGGAAAAATGTTCCATGCTCATGGATTGGAAGAATAAATATTGTGAAAATGTCTATGCTACCTAAAGCTATCTACACATTTAATGCAATGCCTATCAAAATTCCATCCAATTTTTTCAAAGAAATGGAACAAATAATCCTAAAATTTATATGGAACCAGAAAAGACCTCGAATAGCCAAAGGAATATTGAAAAAGAAAACCAAAGTTGGTGGCATCACAATTCCAGACTTCAAGCTCTACTACAAAGCTGTCATCATCAAGACAGTATGGTACTGGCACAAAAACAGACACATAGATCAATGGAACAGAATAGAGAGCCCAGAAATAGACCCTCAACTCTATGGTCAACTAATCTTCGACAAAGCAGGAAAGAACATCCAATGGAAAAAGGACAGCCTCTTCAACAAATGGTGTTGGGAAAATTGGACAGCCACATGCAGAAAAATGATATTGGACCATTTCCTCACACCACACACAAAAATAGACTCAAAATGGATGAAGGACCTCAATGTGAGAAAGCAATCCATCAAAATCCTTGAGGAGAACACAGGCAGCAACCTCTTCGACCTCAGCCGCAGCAATTTCTTCCTAGGAACAACGCCAAAGGCAAGGGAAGCAAGGGAAAAAATGAACTATTGGGACTTCATCAAGATCAAATGCTTTTGCACAGCAAAGGAAACAGTCAACAAAACCAAAAGACAACTGACAGAGTGGGAAAAGATATTTGCAAATGACATATCAGATAAAGGGCTAGTATCTAAAATCTACAAAGAGCTTAGCAAACTCAACACCCAAAGAACAAATAATCCAATCAAGAAATGGGCAGAGGACATGAACAGACATTTCTGCAAAGAAGACATCCAGATGGCCAACAGACACATGAAAAAGTGCTCCACATCACTGGGCATCAGGGAAATACAAATCAAAACCACAATGAGATCCCACCTCACACCAGTCAGAATGGCTAAAATGAACAAGTCAGGAAATGACAGATGCTGGCGAGGATGTGGAGAAAGGGGGACCCTCCTACACTGTTGGTGGGAATGCAAGTTGGTGCAACCACTCTGGAAAACAGCATGGAGGTTCCTCAAAAAATTGAAAATAGAGCTACCTTATGACCCAGCGATTGCACTACTGGGGTTTACCCTAAAGATACGAACGTAGTGATCCAAAGGGGCATGTGTACCCGAATGTTTATAGCAGCAATGTCCACAACAGCCAAGTTATGGAAAGAACCTAGATGTCCATCAACAGATGAATCGCTAAAGAAGATGTGGTGTATATATACAATGGAATACTATGCAGCCATCAAAAGAAATGAAATCTTACCATTTGCAACGACATGGATGGAACTAGAGCGTATTATGCTTAGCGAAATAAGTCAACTGGAGAAAGACAACTATCACATGATCTCCCTGATATGAGGAAATGGAGATGCAACGGGGGTGGGGGTTAAGGTGGTAGGAAAAAAAAAAAATGAAACAAGATGGGATCGGGAGGGAGACAAACCAAAAGAGACTCTTAATGTCATAAAACAAACTGAGGGGGGGGGGGGGAGAGGGGTTGGGAGAAGGTGGTGGGGTTACATTATATGTTTAAATAAAAAAGCTTAAATTAAAAAAAAAAAAAACAAAAAAAAACGG